>BMAO01020858.1:0-56741 GCA_019973975.1 Trichonephila clavata | reverse complement strand
TCTCTTGCTTGATCAATTTGATATGGTACTTTTTTATTGCTCTTCCTTTTAAACTAAATGTCAAGGATGTTTTTGTTTTGCTGTGAGGAACTAATAACGCCAACTCTCATGTTCAGTAGCAGTACCTATAAATAAAAGAAAATAAGTAAATAAATAATTGAGATTACATAAAAGTTTTGATTGCAAATATCTTTCAATCTAAAATACAAAAGAACATACTTTTTTGGTTGTCTGTTAATAGATACTTGAATAGTGAATAAAAACGCAAATGAATATTTAAATCATGCATTTCTGCTGCATAATTTCTATTCGAGATTTTTTCCTGCCTCAACCCATTTTCTTTGAGTATATTATCACCAAAATGCAAAAATAAGGTCACGTGAATATTGCCTAGGTAATCAGCAGATTAATTTTTTTTATCCAAGAAAGTGCGGAAAAAATTCTTACGTTTCTTGGACTATCTAATTAATAGGCTCATTATCTAAATAATCTGTATAATACACGCTTGTCCAGTCGTTGAAGTGTAAAAAAGATATTTTTTCGAGCAATTGTAAGATTTCTGTTTGTTATATTTATACTCAGACGAACAATCCTATAATAGTAGGTACTCTAATTGAAAAACAAGCTGTAATTTATCAAATTTTTCGGTTATGCACACATACATTCACACACAGCATGCACGCACACATCGTTTGGTATAAAGTGTTATGTAATAAGTAATCAATCAGTCAGTGAGGTATTGATTCTAATCAATAAATAAACACAATATTATATGCAAACAGTTACATAATCTGTATTAAAAACATGCTGATACTTTCTAAACGGAACTTTCACGGAAAAAGTATTTATTCTCTGCCAGAGTACAACTTATCTTCATTAAAATTCAATTTTAAAATACTTCTCAGCTGCTTATATATATTGTATCTAAAATAACACTGTAAATGATATTCCTCTATAAAAATAAGAAGGAAAAAATAGATAGGAAGACAGTGAAGAGAAAAAATTTCATACAGAAAAATGGCTTTAAAAGATATTAAAAACTAATTAAATATTGATTTGCTTTTTCTAAATTTTTCAGGGACATATTCTATTCTGAAATTAAACACTATCAAGAATGACATGTGTCTAAAAAGTGAAACCAGAAAAAAAATGGAGCATGCTTGTTCTACAAAGATGAAACATTGGATAAATTGTCCTGGTGAAATAAAAATAAGGAAAGAGAGAAGAAACCTCTTTCTAAAGACATATTAATTATTTTAATGTCATTTTTGACACAAAAACTCTTTAATAAAATAAAACATTTAATAATTTTTATTCATCACCAAGCATAAAATCTATTTTTTATATACTTATTACTTTGTAATTACGTTGCATATAATAAAAATGTGTTCGCGTTCTTTTTTTAATTCATTGAAATAAATAAATGTCAAATACAAAAATTTGGGTTTTAACTAATCTGTAAAAAGCGATTTTTATACAGGGTGAGTACCAGTGCTGCTTTTATCCCTTATACATTTGGGGCGGGCACCCAGAGGCCCGGATAAGTTGGACTTAGCCAGGTTTTTTTTTGTTCAATCCTCCAGTGCCAAGGAGGCCTATAGATCTTCTGCGCCCAGGGCCCGAAATGAGCTTAAATCGGCACTGGTGAGTACAAATGAATCCCATTAAAGAAACCAACCCTATTATTGAAACTACTGCACATATTACAATAAGTGATACATGAATGTAAAGAGAAATATACCAAGTTTTTTCTATTACAAATGTTTGATGTGTTACCCTCTTGTAACACCCAGTTTTTAATCCAGTTCATTCCATACATTTTGTTGCATTACTCTATCAATAGTTCCTAATGCAGCACAAATGCTTACTCTTGTCGTCTTCTATTATCCGTTGTGTCAATTACGGCTTGTGAAATATATGTTTTTTTCTTGTTTTTTTTTTTTTTTTTGTAAAATTTCCCATACTGTTTACTGGGGCATTCCAAGTTTACAGGCGGCCACTATCTTAGACTTTTGTGGATTTCAAACAAAATTCTGCCTCACCCTCTCCTCTGCTTCTTACCAGACGCTTGACCGGTCGATACATTTCTTTTCACGCAAGCAACCTGTGTTCTTAAGTTGATGATACCATCGCAGAATGCTCTTGTTGGTTAATATTTTTTTCCGTACAGATTTCTGAATGCACGTGCACCGAAACAACTGAAAAAACCCGTGCATCTTCGCTTATTATCGTCATGTTTGGATTTTAATCACAGCGATCTTGAATGTGATGTTGTTCATTAGTGGGGAAATAAACTTGATATACAGAGTATCCGGGCTTAAAGCATCCAAAAGTTGTAACTTATTATTACGGAACATTCCATCAGAGTGTAATACACCAGGGGTGGGCAGACTTTTCTAGGGCACGAGCTACTTCTAAATTTTCAAGGTGTTGCGATCCATCCAGTCTCCAGTCTAGCTGCTATCGGTGTTCCACAAATATGTGTCTTTTGTTACGCGCGTCTTAAATTTCAATAAAGCGGTCCCCTCAAAAGGTTTTGGTGGTCCACCGGTCAATCGCGATCGACTTAATGCCTACCCCTGTAATACACTGTTCATCCGTGGATTGGAAACCCCTCCGAATTTTTTTAGTTCTATTCCAATCAGGCCGCACGTGCACTCATTATTCGGCAATTGCAGACGATGCACTTATTACACTGACTTCATTAGTAAAGATATGGGTGCTACAGCAAAAGGGGCAGGGCGTAATCAGTCACGCGTGTACTGTGACGTGTTCGAACAGAATGAAATGTCGACTCTCCCACATTAAAACCTACCCACCAATAGGAAATATCTTTAAAGGAGACCGGAACTTTGGTATCTCAAACGGGTAAATCCTTAAGTTTTCGAGTTAGAGGACACTGTTGATCGTGTGCGGGATTCATTTGGTAGGTGTTCTGATAAGTATATTAGGCAAACCAGTAACGACATTCCATTCTGTTCGGACATGTCGCTGTACAGGCGTGATTGATTTAAATTCCTTTAACCAAAGACGCACTGCACCTTTTGTTGTCGCATCCACATCTTTACTAATGAAATCAGTGTAACAAGAATAAAATGCGTACGTGCGGCCTGATCGGACTAGATCCAAAAAATTTAGGATGGGTTTCCAATCCACAGATGAACAGTGTATTACATTCTGATGGGTAGTTCCGTAATACTAAGCCATAACTTTTGGATACTTTAAGCCCGGACACCCTGTATTTTTCTTTACATTCATGTATCATTTTTGGTATTATTTGCAGTAGTTTCAAAAATATGATTTTTTAAAATTGGATCCATCATTTGTACCTTTACCTGTTTTCTTTCATGAAAAATATCTTGTCGCAAGAGACAAACTCTCTTATTAATACAATGTTAAAATTTAATTTTTTAGGACGTAGCACCAATCTTTCACATGCATTTTAATAGCGTTCCTTGTTGAATTATTTTAAACAGCTCTATCTCTATATTTTCTTGTGTAGTAGTTTATATTATGTAGAAAATATTTCTCCTTTTTTTGAATGCATTCTCACTTTTCTTAAATAGCATCTTTAAAAACTTGAAAATCATTGGCATGCGATAAATTTCCAATCAGATCCTGAAAAATACAGATAGTTTAAAAACTAAAAAATTAAGAAAGCGAAAGAAAAAAGAAAGGGGAAAAAAAGTGTTTCAATGTACAAAATCTTTTCTTGAAATTTACGGTCAATACACAGTAACCAATTAATGACTGTTATTTCATCGTAAAATCGATTGGCCATTTTCAGAGAAAACGAGATAAGTTGAAAAATGTCTATTGATTTTTCCGTTTTTTTTAATTTTATATTCTTTAAATCTGATTACATTCCTTTATGTCAATATCTCATCATTTTAGCATACATTTTTTATTTTCTTTGAAAATAAGATATTGGAAAGGGAGAAAGAAGGAAAAAAAATCTTATTCTTCGTGAAAAATTCCGAAGTATTTTAGAAAATGAGCCTGTCTTTTTTACATATTTGGTTTTTATAGTTTCTTTTTTAAAGAATAATGCAAAGCGTCAATTAAATTATGATTCTTCGTGAGTATAGTGAAATTTCATTTTGATGTAATACTTTTAGAACTAATATTTCAGATACATTCAAAATTGATTTTTTTAAATGTCTTTTTCGAGGCTTTCTCTTGCGAATAACTGACTGTAATCGGACTGTAAACCGTGGGAACTATTTATATAGCTTTCTTATTAACTGTTTCAGAAAATAATTCTTTTGAAATCCAATTTTTTTTTATAATTAACATTGTAATCTAAACTTATAGAAAAAGAAAAGATTCGAAGCTATTGTAAATATTTAAAAGTGGATATCTAATAATTAATATATCGTTTCATTAAATTTCTTGTGTGCAAAAATAAGAAGAATTAATAGCTAATTTTTACCCCCTTCCCCAAACAGCCGTTAACTGTATTGCATGCTTTCAGGACGCGCGGAAAAGAGTGTAAAAAAATTTGTAAGATTTATATTTCATTAAAAATTAACTTTCTGGTTAGAATTAAGATGTTAAAATTTGCAAAAACCGTAAGGATTTTCTATAATTAAATTTAGGTTACTATCAAGATTGCCTCATCAAATCCCGTATTTTCTTACTTTTGTTACTAACATTATAAAGCTAGTCTTAAAATTATAGAAGTAAAATAACTGACAGTTTTAAATATTCTTAACAGCGTTTTTACTTTTGACATTTTATTTGCTAACATACCTTTGCTGTTGATTAATCTTCCACCCTTAAGGCTGTCCGCTTAAAGTTAAGGAGCAGGAAATGAATTCGAAATATTATTTCAGATATAAATGCACTCCAATACTAAACTATGACTTCACTATCATATAGACAGCAGAATCACTTATCATACTAATTTTTATCCGATTTGAACCATTTTTTTCTGATATAAAATGTGCTTCGCATTTTTTCTCTCATAGCAATGCTAAATGAACTTTCGATTTGCACGTTAAAAAGAAAAAAATGAATTGTCTGTGGAATATTTGGAAATTTTGAAAAAGCCATATTACAAAACAGATGAATGAATTAAAAAATTGTAAATATTCATGAAATTTAAGACAGTTTTTAGTATGAAAATATGCATCTAGTTTATATAGCATGGGTTTCCATACGTTTGGAGACGACAGCCTTAAGCCCTCCCTTTAAGGCATCCGAATACGTTGAAAATGGCCAAATTCGGTCAAGACAGATAGTTTTGTTTCTATTTTAATGACTAAAGCATTTTTTTAGATTTACAGAACATATTTTGTTTTGTATCTACGTTACCTAGACGCCAAGTTACAATCAATTTTATAAAGTTAGAAAAACCGGAAGTAGGTCTTTGATCCACCAGAAGTGGGCATTTAAATTGTGTGCTCAAAATCTATCATGGCGAGTCTGATAACTCAAAATGTTACAATTGTGTTTATATATAACTTTTTGAAACTGATATTTATGTTATTTTCTGGAGAATGTTCTAAAAATATTTCTTATTGTATGAATACTTTTTGAAATATAGCCAGTTTTTTAACTAAGGGTCTCATAAAGAATGCCACATTTCTTATAATGTTTTTACTCAATCAGCTCAAAAATTTTCACATTTCAACAAAACATTAAAATTTTAGTACATTTTCTAGATATGCATCTAATTTGTTTCAGTAATACTTCTACTAATATAAGTTTGTTACTTTTTTCTCTAATTGCTTTACAGTTTTACAAAAATATTGCAAAAATTTCACTTATAATTGTGATTTTTGTAAAATTTAGGTAATTTATTTTAAGTATTGTTAGTTAAATATTATTATTTATTGGCATTGAGTCCTAAAGAACAGCATTTGTAATATTTAAATATACCATTTTGTTAAAAAACTCTCCGAACGTGTTCGGATACCATAATATAGGGGAAATTTCTTATTGTTTCTGTACGAATTAGATGAGAATAGTTGGTTTGAATTAACACTTCGTTCTGAAGTGACTCTAAGGCTATTGGCATTGGATCTTGTAATTCTCAAACACGATCAAGTGACAATGACGCCAATTACACTGATAAATCATTCTCATTACTTTCACCTCCTAAGCTATTCAAGATCCAGCGGACTCTCACATGCCACACTTTTCTTTTGTTCCGTAGAATAGAAACAAAGCCACATTGACGATTCAAAGGTGACTCGTTGTTCATTTGTTATTGGCTGAGAAAGTTTCTGCGTATTTCTTTCTTGCCACTTTAATGTTCCAGTTTGCCGAGAGTATGAGATTCCTTACAATTTATTAGGCAATTACTTGTTACTAATTGACAGTTTTGATTAGAAATGTGATTTCCTAGAAAAATCAACCACTTCTAAAATGAGACTTTAGAAAACTTATTAGCTTTATCTTCCCCTTTATAGATGCATTTTAACAAATTATGATTTTAGTAATAAGAAAATAGAACTTTCATATGTAAGACTTTAAATATGTTTCTTGATGGTTGCAGGTGAGTGTGTCGAAACAACAATTTTTTTTTTCTTTTTTTTCTTTAGAAGAATGTTCTTTTTTTTCTTTTCTTTTTTTGTAAGCCAAAAAGTCCCTTATTAACATTTTTTTCAATATTTTGAACATTAAATATGAAACGCGTTTACATCCCATCTACCCTGTGACCCAGCTAAGGTGTGGAAAGAACTAATGGATCATACGACATAATGAATTCCAATTATTTATTTATCACTATAAAACAATTCTAACACAAATAACACTATGAATAAGATAATTCAATTCAGTAAATAAGCGAGAGCTAGAGACGAGATTCGCGTTTGGGGTGAATGTATTCAATACCGTGGCCCTTCCTTTAATATTACTTTACACTGAGCTTACGTATTTAATGACCGCATTATTAGTTTAACACTCTAAACATCAACTTAATTTAAGGACACAGTACCTGAACTCTGCAGTCTTTTATTTAATTCAAATTGACTTTAACACTTCTGGATAGCCAATCTTATCACTTTCTTGTTATTTTAACTTCTGGCTTTCTTATTTTTGCTTACGTACACACTTCACTGCCAATTCACTTCACTTTTAATTTACTCACAATTCACTAACTCTCAAACTCGCGAAGAAGGAATATATATATTTTAAACTTAATTTGCATATCAAATTTTCTTCTTTTAAGAGAAGATCGGTTATAAATGCTGGCCCAAAAGAATTCCCCAGAGAATTAGTGGAAGGATAGATCCGTCCCAAATAATCTCTGGGTTAAACCTTTATAACGGGTTCACGCTCTTTTACTAATCCTCAAGAGGAAATACTTTTAAAAACTTTTTTTTTTGAATTCAGAACCTCTTTCTATAATCTATTTGCATAAACCATGACAAATGCAAAGGAGAACTACTATTTAAAATTAGTGAATTGAGTTAGACGCGGGGAAATATAGTAATTGGACGTTTTGACGTTAGATTAAATTAAAACTTATTTTTTAATTGCAAATATATCCAGAAACAGATTACGAACCTTGTGATTGAGTGAAGAAATCAAGCGAGTATCTATTTCAAATATAAGTAACTTTCTAAAAATACTAGAATAGACTTAAAACTCGTTCTCCATTATCTACAACTAAAATTGAATTAGACGGGGAAATATAGTAATTGAACGTTTTGACGTTAGATTAAATTATAATTTATTTTTTAATTGCAAATGTATCCAAAAACAGATTACGAACCTTGTGATTCGAGTGGAAGAAATCAAGTCGAGTATCTATTTCAAATAATAAGGAACTTTTCTAAAAAATATCTAGAATAGACTTAAAACTCGTTCTCCATTATCTACAACTAAAATTGAATTAGACGGGGAAATACAGTAATTGAACGTTTTGACGTTAGATTAAATTATAATTTATTTTTTAATTGCAAATGTATCCAAAAACAGATTAGGAACCTTGGGTTAGAGTGGAAGAAATCAAGCGAGTATCTATTTCAAATGAAAAGTAACTTTTCTAAAAAAATCTAGAATAGACTTAAAACTCGTTCTCCATTATCTACAACTAAAATTTAAATTAGACGGGGAAATATAGTAATTGAATGTTTTGACGTTAGATTAAATTACAATTTATTTTTAATTGCAAATGTATCCAAAAACAGATTAGGAACCTTGGGTTAGAGTGGAAGAAATCAAGCCGAGTATCTATTTCAAATGAAAAGTAACTTTTCTAAAAAATATCTAGAATAGACTTAAAACTCGTTCTCCATTATCTACAACTAAAATTGAATTAGACAGGAAATATAGCAATTGAAGTTTTGACGTTAGATTAAATTACAATTTATTTTTTAATTGTAAATGTATCCAAAAACAGATTAGGAACCTTGTGGTTTGAGTGGAAGAAATCAAGCCGAGTATCTATTTCAAATGATAAGTAACTTTTCTAAAAAATATCTAGAATAGACTTAAAACTCGTTCTCCATTATCTACAACTAAAATTGAATTAGACGGGGAAATATAGTAATTGAATGTTTTGACGTTAGATTAAATTACAATTTATTTTTAATTGCAAATGTATCCAAAAACAGATTAGGAACCTTGGGTTAGAGTGGAAGAAATCAAGACGAGTATCTATTTCAAATGAAAAGTAACTTTTCTAAAAAATATCTAGAATAGACTTAAAACTCGTTCTCCATTATCTACAACTAAAATTGAATTAGACAGGGAAATACAGTAATTGAAAGTTTTGACGTTAGATTAAATTACAATTTATTTTTTAATTGCAAATGTATCCAAAAACAGATTAGGAACCTTGTGGTTTGAGTGGAAGAAATCAAGCCGAGTATCTATTTCAAATGATAAGTAACTTTTCTAAAAAAATATCTAAATAGACTTAAAACTCGTTCTCCATTATCTACAACTAAAATTGAATTAGACGAGGAAATATAGTAATTGAACGTTTTAACGTTAGATTAAATTACAATTTATTTTTTAATTGTAAATGTATCCAAAAACAGATTAGGAGCCTTGTGGTTAGAGTGGAAGAAATCAAGCCGAGTATCTATTTCAAATGATAAGTAACTTTTCTAAAAAAATATCTTAAATAGACTTAAAACTCGTTCTCCATTATCTACAACTAAAATTGAATTAGACGAGGAAATATAGTAATTGAACGTTTTAACGTTAGATTAAATTACAATTTATTTTTTAATTGTAAATGTATCCAAAAACAGATTAGGAGCCTTGTGGTTAGAGTGGAAGAAATCAAGCCGAGTATCTATTTCAAATGATAAGTAACTTTTCTAAAAAAATATCTTAAATAGACTTAAAACTCGTTCTCCATTATCTACAACTAAAATTGAATTAGACGAGGAAATATAGTAATTGAACGTTTTAACGTTAGATTAAATTACAATTTATTTTTTAATTGTAAATGTATCCAAAAACAGATTAGGAGCCTTGTGGTTAGAGTGGAAGAAATCAAGCCGAGTATCTATTTCAAATGATAAGTAACTTTTCTAAAAAAATATCTTAAATAGACTTAAAACTCGTTCTCCATTATCTACAACTAAAATTGAATTAGACGAGGAAATATAGTAATTGAACGTTTTAACGTTAGATTAAATTACAATTTATTTTTTAATTGTAAATGTATCCAAAACAGATTAGGAGCCTTGTGGTTAGAGTGGAAGAAATCAAGCCGAGTATCTATTTCAAATGATAAGTAACTTTTCTAAAAAAAATATCTTAAATAGACTTAAAACTCGTTCTCCATTATCTACAACTAAAATTAAATTAGACGGGGAAATATAGTAATTGAATGTTTTGACGTTAGAATAAATTACAATTTATTTTTTAATTGTAAATGTATCCAAAAACAGATTAGGAACGTTGTGGTACTAGTGGAAGAAATCAAGCCGAGTATCTATTTCAAATGATTAGTAATTTTCCTCATAAATATCCAGAATAGACTCAAAACTCGCTCTGCATTATCTACAACTAAAATTGATAGTACTTAAAATTATAAAAAAAAAAGCTTGCTGACATTTGAAGATGGCTCTTCGTTCTACCAACCCTCATACTAACGCGAGCGAAGGTTTATTATATCTTTAAGGCGGAAAATTATATCTTTACATAATACATTTAAATCAGATGAAATTTATTTTAAAAAAATGTTTCAGTTATTTTAAGATGTCTGATCGACACTGAATGCTCACAATTTTGAACAAGGGCAATTCTATTTCAACCTTCCCCTTTCCAACCCGAGTGTTTGCAATAGTTGTATCTGATGATGATGGTCAGCCCACAACGACAAAAAAAATGTCCGATACTTTAAAATATTTTACCTAGAACACACAAATAATCTCATAGTATAAGTTGTATCTGAAAGAGGGATCTGCAGTTTAATATATTATTTTACAAGATTTGGCATCATTTGACCGTGGATCAAAATTACATGGTAGATCACCAACATCCTTCGTATTAAGTAGTAGGATTCAAACGTTCCCGGACTGAGTCTATAATTTAAAAAAATATGACCAATTAAACCGCTTACACACATCTTCTTTCAAAATAAGACCCTTGAATAACAACACACTTTCACCATCGCTTGTAATGGACATTTCTGGAATCCATTTTAAGCCATGTTCTTTAAATAAACCTAAGATGCACTTCTTACTTCATCTGTAGATTGGTCTTCATTTAACGTGCAGGGAACAATATGTTCACACACCCTCTGCTATGTTAAGATCCTTAGTCTAGCATTTCTCAAACGAGCATATTGAAAAGTCAAAAACAAAATAGTGTTTAAAAATTATTAATTTACTGAAAGTAAGCAAACGAAATACATTCTGACATAATAAAAATAAAATACACATTAACACTGATATAATACAGATATAAATGTATTAGTACCGCACAATGCATTTCATAATTAATTTAACAATCCTCAATTAAGAAAAAGTTTTTAATACTATACATATATATATATATATATATATTGTTGTTAAAATTATATTCGAATCATTAAGATATTATATACCATTGAATTCATACACATGTAGGCGCAAAGCAGATTTGAATTTTCAAACTTTTGAGGTTTTTTCATTCTATACAACCATTTCAAAGATCGGTGCATAATCTTTGATGTTTTATGGTTGTTTTATTATGCACTTAGTTATCTTAGCATTTTAACATTTTTATATTACATCTTTCAGAATGCAATGGCGAATAGTTTAATTTTTTAGGTATTGAAAAAAGAAATATTTTTTTTTTAATTTTAAATTTTTGAAGGAAAAGTTTTTTAAATTTTAAATTTTTGAGAATTTGGATATTTCCAGATTAGTTTACCAAGTTGCAATAGGGGGAAGGTTGGCGTTATCAAACTAGTTTAACCCCACTTATCGGTCCTAAGTCCGAGGTTGCACTTGGATATTTTATAAATTTTATTTTTTACAATTTTAATTTTGTTTGAAAATGTTGGATCTCTTCATTATTTTTATTCGCCATTGATATTTTGAAATGGGATGTCGTATGATATCGCATATTTGCTTAATTATAATTGTGTGATTTATTTTATATATATTTAAATATATATATATATATATATATATATGTATAATTATATACCTTGTCATATATAAAATTATTTACAAAAATTAACATTTATCTTGATAATTTGTAAGGTTTATAATTAATCCCTTAACTGTCGATTGAAAGTTACGTGATTCGCTCCCAATGCCATCGTTATCCATTTTTCCATGTAGGTACGCTTAGGTGATGTATTGGGAGAGGGGAGGCAAGAAAAGGAATAAATGGACAAATCTTCTTAAATGACTAAATCCTTCACAAACACTGTCAAATTCTTTTTATTGCATTCCAAAGCCTTCGAAATAACTTTATGGATAACAGTGCACAGAAAAGTTCGTACTTTGGAAAGACATATATATACGTCCGGGGCAACTAACACTTTGACAGAGCAAGACGTTTATCTACGCCGGGGGCAATTAAGAGGTTAAAGTCATATTATAGCTTTAGCGTCGAAGTATACTAGTATTGAGTTTAATATATTGTTATTGTTTGGAGAGGGGGGGGCGATGAAAATTTCGATTGAATATTGGGTCGCAAACATTAAAAGTTTGAGAAGCACTGCCTTACTTAGTATCCATTGACATGTGGCCGAGGATATCCCAAAAGATTCTGTTATTGTTCTAAGCCTGTTCCTGAGGTTGTTGAGTAATAATTTGGTATTGGAGGTTGATCTCATTTAATCACTTCAGGTGAAATAAAAATTTCAAAAATTCACAAGAACTTCAGAAACGATATTAATTTTTACAATGACATAGTGTTTGTTCGAGGCTCATATTTTGGACAATAGTTCTGAAGTCTTGACCACCATTTCAATTCTGTATCGATATCCCTGAATAAACATGTAATTAAAAAATTTTTGAGATCAAGATAAATACAATGAGAGATTCTTAATGGCATTAAAATTTTCTTAATGTAAAAAAACAGCCCTAAAATGTTACTTTCCCTCTCTATGAATGATAACTGATTGAAAGAGAAAATAATTTCACTGTATAATTTACTTTTACATTTACGTTTAAGAGACCAGTTGCCTCCAACCATAGAAAACGCAGTAGTCAACCACGTCTTAAAGACCGAAATCAGGTACGTCTGCTACAACACAATTACTAACTGCTAGCCTAGCTCCTTCGAAAGTTGTTTTCTTCATAGACTCCCAAGCTGCAATTTCAGCCTTAAGCAGAAGCACACCAACTGACTGCCTTGACGAAATTTAGTGCCGAACTAAAATCTCTGAGCTCATTTCATACGGTTGGACTATGGTCTTACAGTTGGTCTGAAGTCATGTTGGGATCCCCTACAATGAGAGAGCTGACCATTAAACCAATGTTAATCAGATAATCTTATTAATATTTTTGCTTGCATTTTCTTTGAGAAAAGTTTGTATATCAATATTTTTAGCAACAAGTTTGGTGAATACATTATGCTTTTATTTGTACATTCAAAAAGGAAGCCCTTCTAGTTTTCCATAAAAAATAGGGGGATTCTTTTTTTTAATTCGAATCTTCTGCAGCAATTATAAAGACAAGTTTCTTGATTTCTTAAAATATCTAAAGTAAACTTATTTTTAGAAGGAAAATTATATTAGCAGTGATTGAAAAATTATTTGGGAATCGGAACTCAACTTGAGATGAATTTTCCCTTCGATTTCTCCCTTCTAAATATAATACTTGAATAAACATCAGAAGCTACTTTAATTCGCTTACAATTTAACTTTTATTTTCAAAACAATATAATGGTGTTAATGAATTTCATAATGCTTCGTCAAGGAGCAATTTCTTTAATCATTAGTCATGTCTATTTAATTTTATACGCATTTGAGAAAGATCCAAATGTTTCAAAACATAAATTGAAAAAAGGATTTCTTAAGAAAAAGTAATATATTTTTGAAAATTTTGGAAAAAACATCTATACTTTTTTCTGGATTTTTTCCCTGTGGGGGGTCCATGCTCTTTTAATGTAGATTCTAAAACTAAAAGGAACAAACGAGCGTTGCATAAAAGATGACTCTACAGTTTATTACATATTTGAATGTTTAGTACATTTTTCATAGTTCCTCCTTCATTTCAAAAGTCTATACTACCCTGAAGTAGCTAAGAAGTTGTTTATAATTTTTGTACTCGTGATGTTCTTTTAAAACTATCCTAAAAGTAGATTTTTAAAACTATTTGTCATTAAAGTAGAGCACAACTGTTGTAGGTGTATGTAAGATATTATAAATGCTCGAAAATGTATTTTTGTAATAGCGAAAAAAGTTTCGTAAAGAGTAAAAATTAGAAAATTAATTCTGAAATAATGATAAGAATAATAAAATTAACAGTTTTAAGTAAATAAAATACTTAGAAAAATAAAGGTAAGCAATACATATCTAGAAAAAAATCGTATTAAAGCTACAACACATATTTTTCATATATTTCGATGAACTGTAAATATTTAAGATAACTGAAATTTCAATACATTTTAATTAAACTGAATGATATACAATAATTTAGAAGCGTTTCAAGAGAGAATAAACAAATTTTTTTAAAACTAATAGCTATAATAAAGAAACTTATTATATTCAGCGCATGCTGGTTTATCTTATTTTACGAAGTCGAAATTCTCGGAATTTTTTTTTATATCATAATATTGCTTGGACTACTTTACTACATTTTATTCAAATATTCTCGGAATTTCTTGCAGTATATAACACCATTTCAGACAGTTTACAAAAAAAGGTGTAGTATGTTCATTCTATTAGTCTATTCTATAAGAATTTATGAAAAATAACACTTCTCCCCATCGTGAATTTCAAGATTGTTTTCTTAAGAAATTAAAGTTATTTTCTTTTTTTACGAATGATATTTCACCGAAAAACAGATTTACTATCAGAATTTTGCAAACCAGTTAATTCAAATTTATTGATTCTATGTATTAGTCTCCTTGAATTAAAACAATTAACATATAAAAAAAAATTTAAGTCCATTCCTATTTTGAATGGATGAATAGAAAGTATTTATTAAAGATTGAAAATTTGAACACTATATATATATATATATATATATATACACACAAAGGGAGAGAGGAACTAATAGTAGGAATTTAAAAAAGAGAATGATTTGTGAACATTGTTGTAAAATTGCACACCCGGTTTGGCTAGTTTGGCTGAAAAACCGGTTTTTGACGCCAACTTTTGTCATTATTTTAACAGTTACATTGTTACAACAATACAGACGAATCTAAGTAGGAGTCGAAAACAGGTATTTAATTTAATTAAATTAATTAACCAGTAATTAATTAATTAACATTTGAAAAGCTATGTATTAACTTCAAGTGTCATCCACTGCAAGTTTAAAAAAGCTATTTGAACTTGATTAGATGAATAGAAAGTATTTAATTAACGATTGAAAATTTGAACAAGATATATAAATATATATATATATAGGGAGTGGGAGTTAATAGTAGGAATTGAAAAAGATGACTGTAAAATCACTAATAAACATTTATTTCAAGAAAAAAAAAAGGCCAAAATTTAGTTACTTAACTCTTGTGTGATACTTAATAAAACCAATATCAAAATCAGAAAAAAAAAGTCTTTCATCTTTTAAGCAGTTATTATTTTTTGTGTTTTGCTTAGAAACACTAATTTCATATTTCATTTATTTCCCCTACATCTTACATGAAACCTTCAATTTTCTCAACATAAACATGACGACCTTTCTCAAGTTTTGTTTTATTCAATAACCTCAATCTAACGCATAAATATAATTTCATCTCAAATTTTATTATAAGTTTAAATCTTTTCATCAAATTTAAATATTTTTTGTAATTTAAAATGAGGACTGGGGCTTATTTTTGGGATTTACGGTAAGAGTTAAAAAAAAATTCGCCTTAAATTCGATTAAAAGCTTTGTCTTGAATTTAAAGGTTTTCAAATTGCAAAAAAAGGAGATATGTTACGAAGGTTTTATAATATGTAAATGTTCTTTCTTAATAGTAAAATATATTTGAAGAAAATACATAGTTACTAAATGCTATGTATCGTATAAAAAAAACAAGGTAGATTTAAAAAAAAAATAATGGAATCTATTTACTTGCAGAATGAATTATTCAGATAATTTATATAAAAAACGGACAGTCCAAAATCTTAAGGGAAATTATTTTATTTCATATCAGTATCCTAAATAATCGAACTCTGAAAAATTTGAATGAGCAATAAAGTAACCCGCAAATGAAATCATAAAAGCTATTTTGAGAAAAAAAAATCATCACATTGTTATTAACTTGTTTTCATCGTTGGGCAAAAATAACTGAGTGATTAATCTTCGATGGAAGATATCAGAATTCGCTCTATATGAATTCGTAAACAACATTCTAAAAATAAAGACAGTGTTGGATATCTAATCAGTTCCAGATTGCATAGAAATTTGTGTACCAAGGGGAAAGGAATGAGGTGTTTTCGTTTCAATATCAACACTTTATTGTCAATGTGTAAACAACTGTGAACCTAGTGATGAGCCTATAACTGGAATCCGAAGGTCAGAAATGCTTGCAATGTTTCAATACAGAAAAACAGTCTTCAAGAATTGTAGTATTAATTTAGAAGTATTAAATTTCTTTTTTATTAATATTCCTCTGCCCTTTTTGTGTAAGCTTTAACAGGTATAACCTTTACTGGTCTACGGAGAGTAATTTTTTTCGTATGAATTGTTTTGAATTCGTTTGGAATATTTTAAATTTGGTTTAAGGAAAATTCTACATTTAGAACACCTTTTTTCAAAAAAAAAAGGTGCTACGGAAATAGATAATAAGATTCAGAAAATTGTACTCCTAATGAATGTATAAAAATATTGAGATTTTGAATGTTTGATAGAATATTTTTGAAGATCAAAAAAGAATACTTTTTTTAAAATCTGAATAAAGCTGCGGGAAAATATTCATGAAACATATAAAATTTCATTGCTTATATAATTTAAATTTCAAAGGTATTTCTTTTTTTAATTTGTCATAATATTTCTCATGGTAAATTGCTAAGGCATTTAATATGTCAGAAAAAACACAATTTTAAAAACAATGAAGGTTATTTAATTATCAATTTGTTATATTTTTATAGAATATATACATTCGCTTATGGAAATTACACTTCCATGAGGCAATCATACAAATTCAACGAAGCTTATTAAAAGAAATATCAGATATACAAATAGTTAGGATTACAAGGCGATAATGAATTTGGTGATGATGAATTGTAGAATGTCCACTCGGGAATTGGCACATTGTAAGATATCAATAGATCATCACTTCTGCTACTTTTCACTGCTAGTTCATCACTTTCTGCTTTTCATCTGCTCCACCATGGGATACATGAATGAATTCTTTTTACGCTGACTGCTGAAACCTCCGGCTACAATGAACTCACCAACATAGCAAATGGGGAATTGATTGGCAGCAATTTGACGAGTTCACCACAATATGAACTATAATGATGGACGAATACTCGTCAGAAAGGGTAGAGATTTTTTCACTCAGTGTGTATTGTTTGGAACTATATAGACCAGGGGGGATGGTGGACTTTTCTAGAGTAGGGGGTACTTCTAATATTTTTAAGACGTTGCGGTCCACCCAGTGGAGCAGGTTTGGCCATTCTGTATTAAAGTTCTATATTTTCTTTTCTTTACACTAGTTTTCGACATTGTACCCCTTTTTTAAAATACGACAGATTACTGTTTTTACTACAAAAAATTAAGTAACACAAGAACTATTAAGTTGAATACTTGATCAACTATAAGTGACTGCTAGACCTCAGTTTGTGAACCTATTCAATGCAGTGAACAGAGAGAATATGTGAGCCGATGAATCTGAAACCGACGAATGTCATTAATTTGTTCGCTGTTAACTCTCGCAACATCGTGGGATGTTACATCAACACGAAAACCCGAATCCGTAGAAGCGCGGGTTGTGAGATGATGCTTCAATTGCCAATCCCGTGCTATCGCGTGAAGAGCTGATCATCAGCACTTATTCTTTTCTTCAGTCGACGTGTTGGGAAAAGTTCATTTTTCACCTGGCATTCTAATGATTGTTTTTCCCCCTACAGCGGCAGTGAACGTGTTAAACTTCACCGTGAGCTTTTTATGAAGGTGCATGTGTCATCTACACATTTATAGAATCATTTGCTTACGTAAGCACAATCACATCAATTGGGAAAAGCTGATTCTCCAGTTTAGCTAGAGTCTGTGAACCGTACATAATTCTTCTAGTAATCGCGTCTTAGATCTTAGTAAAGGTGATAACGCCAAAATTTGGCGGTCCACCATTCGATCGCGATCGATTTAATGCCCATATCTAATATAGACGAATGTCTATAGTTATGGTGGAGATAACTATTGTGTTTAATGGGCGATCCTACTAATTTCAAATTGTTTACTTTGAACAGTGGTAACGTATCAAAAAAGTCGCGGATCCCGCTCCACCGGTTATTTATTGCTGAAGTATATTTCAAAAAGGTAATCCTTTAATGGATATAAACAAGGGTATTATATTCCAGCACAACTTGCTCGAAATATGTGAGCATCATTCAGTACATGACAGGTTCTACGTGATACTGCGTTTGAGGACTTCACGATCCAAAACTCAACCACCATGAAGGTCGATCAAGTTTCCCTGCACTAACTGCATTAGTTGATATGACTGAATATGAGTGAATATTAACGTCCAACTATTCAACTACCCTAGAGATTTTGACGACAGTTCTCGTAATATGGAACCATGGTCAAGTGACGAAGACGACACTTGAGCTGGCTATACCACACCAATGGGGAGACATTTGGGCCTCAACCCCTGTGCACGGTGGGTCTTCAGCGGTACTAGGCTTAAGTCATGACACGCCGGAAACGAATCCATTACGTTAACCACTAGGTTGATCATATGACACTTTGCGTTTATGGCGTGACATATTGATTTATGATCAATCAGTTACAGCAGCCAAAGAATGATGCACGCATTTCAACGCACCTTAGCAGTACATTTTATAAACGACTCACTTGGAAGTTATGGAAATGCGTGTTTCTAGGTTACATATGCTTGATCGCTTTGTAATTCTAATCATTTACTTAACTATTAAATTAATGCTATTTTTTCACAAGTTTTGATTAATTTGTTTCATGCTTTGCTTTTGAAATTTTCGTAAATAATAGTATAATTATGATACCATTACTTTAAGATGAAAATCTTGTTATTGATAATGCTATTTACACTAAAAATAGAACGAATGATTCGAAATATAATTTCTCGACGGTCCTTAAAGTAGTTAAAACTGACCTGATCTTAAGTCATGTGGTGTTTTGGTGGTAAAATAAGACATATTTATCCCTTTAAATTTATGAACAAATGAGTATTTTCTTAGGAAGGGAATTTGGAACTTTGTCATTAGTAGATCATTTGTATCATACAAGTTACTATAAAAACACATATTTAAACTAAGAATTTTTTTTTACCCAAGGCAGGCTGACGTTCCCTTCAAAGGTTTAGAGAGATTTACAAGACCAGCCTTACAAACCTCTGATTATCACGCTACTGTTTATGATTAAAAGAAAATAACTTTCATTAGCACAGAAAAATAATTTTAGAAATATTTTTAACAATTTCGTAGTTAAGAGAGGAAGAAATAGTATCATTCTTTTTATTTTTCTCTAATTTATCCCATTATCTCTAGAGGCAAAATATAAATATTTAATCCAAAGCCACTAGTATTTCTTCAACGTGTTGTTATCTCTTAGAATTGTAATAAATATGATATATATGAAAAGATTTCACTTGACTTAAGACATTTTACTGAAAGGATCTATTAATTTGTAGTAGTCATTGAAGGATTGGGGAGACTTCTGGTATTTTAAATACACACATTTTATTGACCATCACAAACACAGAAAAAAAAGAACATCAACAATTCTCACAAATAATACAAAGCACAAAAGCGTTCTCTGTTCACTTCGGACATCTCAGTTTTTCTAGGAAGGTGATTTTTCAGAATATGCTGTGATGTAATATTGCACCTTGTAGTAAAAAATGGAAGTGAGGCAGTTTTTTAAGAGATAAAGTTGTCGTTAAAAGAATATTTTCTGTTATACAAGAAAACTAAAAATAAATTTTATCGCGTGAAGTCTTTGAAGGAATTTAAGAGGTGAATCACACACACACACACACACACACACACACACACACACACACACACACACACACACACACACACACACACACACACACACACACACACACACACACACACACACACACACACGCACGCACACACACACACACACACACACACACACACTTTTATATTTAAGGAAATACACTTTACTGTAATCATTTAATTTTAATTATATTATTTTATAAATATCTATATAAAAATACAATATAATATAATTTTATTGTTTTTATTTGATATCACCTTCTGCAATAAACTTGGAGAAAAAATATATAGGCAAGGAACCTTCGAGAAATCACCGCTATCGAGTCTTCTTAAAATTTTGTCAGGCTATATAAGGAGCCCCGGAGTTTAGAAGTCAGTCAGTCAAGTTCAGAATCTGCTTGAGTTGTATCTGGAGCACTATGAGGCTTTCTTAAAATGAGCAAATTTTTTCATAACTGTAAATTATCTGTTTTTATATGCCTTTCTGTATAAACGTCAATTTGTCTGCTTGTAGTCATTTCTTCAACCTTGTTTACTAATAAATGCGTTATTACTCAATTAATTGAATTCGTTGGCGGTTTCTCACTGACGCAAATTCGCAACAATGTGTTATTATTAAATAGTGAAAAGGTGACGAAGGCAATATTCTAGACTGGTATTAAACTCTTCAAACTCTCCATTTTTACCACGAAAATTTAATGCATAACTTCAGTTAAAACACAGAAAAACTATTATTCTTTGAATTGGAAACAAGACTAAAATCTCTGTAATAGGCGAGCAGGGAATCATTTTGTCCTTATGTCTAGTATGCTCAGTTCCCTATCAATTACAATTAGCAAGAAAACGAATTTCCGATCAAATTTTGATCTGATAAAAATAAATACTAGTATATATATACTATTCCTAATATTAACTTGATCTTGCATATAACTCCAGATAAAGGGAACAGGTGTTAAAGTAGTGTAGGAGATTAAATTTTAAGAAATAAATGTACACTGATAAAACACATCTTTAATTATGCACCATAACTTTCCTTTTTTTAACGTTCCTTTGTTGTAAATAAACACAAATTTTCTCTTTAATGATTCTTAGTTTTTGCTTAGACCTTCAGGAGAAGTCTTTTATTCTTCAAAGAATAAAACGTATAGGTTTATCTAAATGCTTTTTATACTGTTTTCTCCAGTTTAACATCTGGGATAAAACAAATATTTTTCAAAGAAATAAATCTAATGACAGATAAATTTTGTCTGTTTTTTTCCCTAAGAGATATTTTTGCCTCGACAAATATTTACAGGGTTTCTTCCAACCACAAAAAAGGGAGCTAAGAAGCAATTTATATCCACCGGCAAGGAAAGAAACGGACGGTCTTTCAACAAACAAAATAAATATCGCGTCAGTTCTTATTTATTTCTTTTCCGTTAAAACACATCCGGGAAGTTTCTGGTGTTTGTCTTAATATTTAAAGTGCCATGTGGGTTGTATTATGAATTAATTAAAAGATAGTTTAACTTTACTGAAGTTCTTTAAAAAGTTCATTAAATTAATGCAAAATCAGGGTTAATGAAAAACACTGACAATATAATTACACTGCAAAGTAATGACCTCCGATTTATTTCAATACCTGAGCACAGCCTTAGTAAAATTATTTTCATTAACAATTTTTAAGCGTATGTTGTATGTAACTGGTGTGTCTATAAGTAAGGAAATTTACAAATATAGCTCTAAGATACTTTCTATCGTCTCGTCATGTAGGCTCTTTCCAGTGTATCTCGTAACGTTGAAGATCAGCCAAAATAGACAAGTAGAAGTTCAGTAGGTAATGGTTGACATAACTATATAAATCATCATAACTATGTAATAATTTAAATGTTGAAAAATAGTGTTTTTTAATTTCAGTTAGTGTTCTATTTTGTGAAATGTTCAGGACTAAAATTTGAAAGCAATTTAAACTTTTACATTCAAAGAATAAATCATACTTTAATTCTAAAATATTATATTTACTATAATGAAACGGTTTATATTGATACATCATTTTCAATTTACAACACAATATGCACAAAAATTAAGCTTTTAAATTCAAATATGTTTTGTACTTTTAAATCTTTGATGGTCATAAATGATTATGTTATCGGATTTCTTTCCTTGAACTTCACCACACAAAACAAGAGCCATAATGTATATTAGAATTTTAAAGATTGTAGCAGGAATTTTTGTGACTTATCTATTTAATTATAACTACATTCCTTTTATCTTCAATTTGGAATCCTTTGTACAACATACAGTAAAATCCGCATAACACGAAAACGCTTAAGACGAAATATCGGTTAGCACGAAATAATACAACGGTACCGACAAACTACACTGTATTTTCATGCATTTTTCTCTTAACACGGTATGAAATTTACTTAACACGAAAAGATTTCTCTTCTGGGAATTAATGAACAAGGTACTGAAAACACCCCAGATTTAAGAGAGGCGAGAACAGAGAGGTAGTTTCACATAATTTTTCTGTATTATTAGATTGTCTTACTGTATCATCGGAAACATTCGTCGCAGTTGATGATGATAATGTGTGTACAGCGCCAATTTTGTAACAGATAAAGACATTTTAAAGTTTATTCGAAACTCAGAAAATATTATTGATGTGGATTCTGTCGAGAAAATTAAATGAATAATGCAGCTCCTGTTCCCACGTCATCCAAAATAAGGAACATCAAGAAATGTATGTGCAGTTATTTATACTCACACATTCCAATGGTGAAATGAATGACAAAATGGGCGATATCGAGCAAATTTTTCACATTTTGATTATAAAGAAGACAATACAAAAAATTATATCAGACCGTTTCCTGAAAACTCCACAAATGTTTTGTTTTTCAAAACCTTGAAAATTTTGCATTAAATTTATTTGTGAATGTTTTTGTTTTTTGACTTTTATTAAATACATGCATATATACATAACTAGGGAATGCAATACCGGTATATCGGGATACCGAATACTGGTGTTTTGAGCCATTTGTACAATTTTGTAATACCCGTATTCACAAGTTTAAATACCATTTCTTCAGTATTTACTAGAAATTTTTAAAATTGTGTAAACTATAGGTTTATTAATCGCCAACATAGCAAAGTAGCACACATTTTTGTTTTTATGTCTCCCTAAACGCAAAATTAATTAGGCTGTGAATATAAAGTTGCACCGAATGATCAAGGCAAGTGATAAAATATGTGAATTATCCAAGGTGCGAGCCAAATCTATCCTATTACATTTCTCAGCACTTCTGCACACGCACAGGATTGATATTCTGGTACCAATTAAAGGAATATTGAAATACATTACACACTTTAATAGAAAGTGCGTAATATGTTTCGGTATTTTTTTTAAATTGGTGAGTTTGTTATTCACATATTTGCATATACTAAATGGCTAAATTTTTTTTTCAAAAGATCAATATATATATATATAATATATATATATACTTATAAATAATGACCCATAATAATGAATAAGAATAACTTTAAAGAACAAAAAAAAATCACAGTTGATAATACTTCTTTAAGTTCCATTATTTATATTATGAAAAGAATATGGTGGTATAGTGCAAAAAATGTTCAAGAGTTATTAAAGTTAATGGAAACTGTACCATTTAGAAATGGAATATGATACAAATTTGTTAGAGAGGAAAGAATCTAAAATTTCGATGAAGATTTAAACTTAAGCAGTTTCTAAGTCCAAGCCATCAGAAATTTTAGATTATTCTGAAAAAAAGATAATTTTTTTGGATAAAATTATAAGTAAACTGACAGCATTAAATGTTTTGCCCTTTCGAGTTCTTTTTACTTCTTTTGCACTTTTACATTATGTTTTTTAAGATCACATTTTAAAAAATGTATATTAGTACCGCAGACTGAATAGTGATGTTTACATTTTTTTCTGATTCTTTATATACTGTTATAATTTATACGTTACAAATTATTTTTAGTGATATTTATACTCTCTAATAAAACTGGCAAATAAAACAAAAAAGCCCCTGTGTTTTCTTTCTTTTTCTAAAATTTCTGCTACCGGGAGAGGGTAGGGGTATTAAATCCGGTGTACCACTATTATGATTTTAAAAAAATAAATTATAGTTTAAAAAAAAACAACTAAAAATCACTCTATTATACTGAATCGAACTAAAAAGTAAAAAAAATAATTCTTGATACAAGAATAAAATGATTAAAGAGAAAATTTATGTCATTGTGGTAAAAGCGTGGGGTGCTTCGTACTACATTTTTACACTAATTCAGCATTTCGGAATAGAAGTTAGAAATTATAGCAATTGATGCATTTATAGAACACCCCACGCTTTTAACCCAATGACATTAATCTTCTCGTTAATAATTTTATTCTTATATTAAGAATTATTTTTTTACTTTCTAGTTCGATTCAGTATAAAAGCGGGATTTTTAGTTTTTTTTTAAAACTATAATTTATATTTTTCATTTTTTAGTTCTAACTACAATAAAAGCGTGTTTTTTAGTTTTTTAAACTATAATTTATTCATTGTTGAATTTATCTTTGAGATTGATATTTAAAGCTGGAATTACGTGGCTGGAATTACGTTATATTAGATTTCGTCTCTATAGAACAGGTCAAACAAATAAAAGTATGTTAAGAAGAAAAAGTTCGAATAAAAATTTTTTTAATGTACCATGTTTTTATAACGGACTAAAAAGTATAAAAAATTCCCCCTTTTAATCCCCCCCCACATTTTCATGCATTGTCATCCACTTCTGAGCTATGGTCCAAATTTCAAGTCTCTAGCTCACTGGAAAGTAACACAGTTTAAAATCAATTCCAAAATTCCACCCGCACAGACATTAAAGAATGCGAATTAATAAAAACATGGAAAAATTGAGTATCAATCGTTTTTTTTCCCACCTTTTAAACGTATTGCTATAATGCTAATTCGTATCATCGCTTCTAAACGTATTGCTTTATAAAAATAATATATATATATATATTCAACAGTTAGAACATAAATTATTTTTTCCCCACATGCACGAGCCTTTTTTTTTTGTTTTCATTTAAAGAAAAATGTTTATATTATGTTAAGAAATTGCTAACATACACCCACCCTCCACTTTCTCAGATACAGAACACTTTTTTGTTTGTTTTATTTCTATTAACCGCAATCGTATTTTATACTTGCATTATTGGTTTTTTGATTAGAGAGTTTTGAATTTAATTCGCTTTAAATTCAAAACACTCGCTTTAGAGTTACACTTTATTTTTTTAGTCGTTAAATCTGAAATTAGTCGCCAATTCTGGAAAAGATGTTTGAAATTTGTCGCCAAATTTGACAATGGTGTATGGAATTGTCCCCAAATCTGATTATCCTTATTCCTGACGATCCTGAAAAGGTCAATAGAACAAAATTATGGAATTATTGTATTGCCATCGGACCTTGACAAGTGTGCCAAATTTCGAATTAATCTGACTTTTTAAAGTGGGTAAAATCGAGTTCCAATATTCCGTTACATGCAAGTGAAACTTATAAAAGCGTTTAAAATACTTAATACTGGTATTGATTTTTTGGTCTGATATTGCAATCCCTATAGATATCTTTGTAAATAAAATGTACTTTTTCCTTCTTTTTTTCTGTAATAGCATTTAACGTGAAATTCTTTTAACATGAAGAGAATATTTCAGTACCCTCAGTTTCGTGTTAACGATCTTCACTGCGCTTAATTTTTTAACGTTTTAAAATTGGATCTCTTGCTTCAACATTTTCACAATTACATGCGTAAATAGTAAGTCATGGGGATAAGGAACATGAAAGGTAGAGCATTTTACACTATGTATACAGCAGAAGCTATCTCAGTATAAGTTGATAAAAGGACAATTCGATAAAAGGTTACCTATCCTGCTGCTTCTCCGAGCAGCATTGACTAACATTTTTGTCCTGAAGAAATAAAGATATTTTCTTTCTCGGAGAGAACGCTTTCAAAAGAATAGTCCTGAAAGAGTTTGTGTTAGTTAACTGAAAAGAGACAACGAGACATGCTGCTGAATAACATGAGTAGAAAGAAAGGATAATAGGAAAAACTTTCTTTGAAACTGAAATTTTATGTCCTTCCAGATAAGTTTCTAGCTCTGATCCTTCGTTCTGTTACATATTCATTTTTGATAAAATTTTTGAAGACGAGGCATAAGAAATTTTTTTTAAAGAATCCAAGTTTTGTATTTCGAAATTTTTCGAATTGTATTTTAACAAAATAAAGGGAACTGATTTTCAAATTTTTTTGACTGTTGGTTTATATTTACAGTGTTATAGGTATATTTACATTCTAAAAATATTTAAATTTCTGTTTGGTTAAAATTTTGATGTTATTTAAACATTGATAAAAACCATGCAACAGATGTTTTTGAATGAATCTTGGGAATTTTACAATTATTTGAAACGATTATTTGAAAGCGAATTAGATTTTAGAGACAAAAAAGCCGCATACAAAAAAAAAGAAAAAAGAAAGATCAACAAGACATTTTTTAACTGAAACTGATACTTTGATTTAATAAAGTTATGACTACAAAAAAATATTTTGTTTTAAATGGATATTGTTAAATGCTAAAATATTTGAAGTACTTCAATTAAAAAAAATCATTGACTATTCAGTCAGTAACTTGAAAAAAAAAGAATTGTTTTTTTTAATAAATTTAATTTTCAAATGATTTTTTCTATTTATTTCATCTATATATATGTAATAATTCCCAGTAATTTAATCTTTAATAGTTTTTTTATTTATCTATGGTGCATCCCTTCAGGACCCGCGTTTTAATAATAAGTTAACCAGTTACCTAATAAGAGTATTTTGAACTATATCTATCCACCCACTCAGATCATATGATTTGAACTGCCTATATATACACCGATATTTCTTGAGACCGCTCTCTCGTGCTTTGTATGCATTCAATTTGTGTAACCGGCTGCAGCTTGGTTTGTGGCTGCTTCTTTTTATTTTGGAATGATGTACGTTAAATGTTCAATGAACTGTATTTACTATTTCAAAGGACTGTCTCGTCAATGCCATCAAAAATAAAACATCAATCACCTTAAATAATATTATTCGGAAATCCATTCCACAACGAACACATCTAAACATATATATAATTGGATGTTTGTATACATGAAATCGCTTCACTCCCACACCGTGCAACCGATCACTATAAAAATTGGCATGTATAAGTATTTTTTGTGGAGAAAGTTTTTGTGCTATTTTCTCTGTTACATCTTCCCACCTGGTGACGCTACACAAAGCAACTTCTGCACCTTTCAATCAATCGTCAAGTTTCCAAGCACAGAAAAATTTGTGGTTTGGATTATGGTTCATTTATATATGTTTAATGTTATCCATACATATATAAATGGATGTTTGTATATATGAAACCACTTCCCTCCAACACAGTTCAACCGATCTCTATGAAAATTGGCATTTTTATGTATTTTTTGTGGAGAAGAGTTTTGTGCTATGCTCTTTGTTGCAGCTCCCCACCAGGTTGCGCTACATCACATTATCTTCTGCTCCGTTCAATCAATCACTAGTTGCCAAGGTGGCCACCCAAAATGATGCCAAGGCTCTATAAACAACATTTCGTTATGTTTCGTTTGAATCACCTTTATAATGTAAAGAACGGCGTTGCTTGTTAATGTTATAATTTAAACATAAAATAAATACAGTAGAAAGTAATTTTTACATATTTTCATCAAGACATACATTTTTTGCATTATTTTAAGCGTTCATTACACAAAATTTGCAATCATGTGTTACTTTCGCTGAGCAGAGATTAGCTTAGGAAAATGTTTTCAAAAATCGAACTACAAGAGTTAACGGGGTGTTATAAATAAAAAAAAAATCCTTTTTGTCAGCTATTGGACCTTCATACTTAAAATTCAACAGATAAGGTTCTTTTGTTCAGCTGAAATATGCAAAAATGTTTTTTTTGTTTAATTTGCAATTCATGTAAAATTAACTCATTAAAACTTCTTTATCCTTCAATCTGTATTGTTTAATTTTTCAATTTACCCGTGCGAAGAACGGGTATACCATCTAGTATTTTATAAAGTAAGAAACATGCAAACATTTTTAATTTTAAAGTCAGTATTTGTTTTCAGTGTTAAAGAAAGTCATGTTTTAAGACATGAAAGATTAAGCAGAGTTTAATGAAAAATGTATTCCGAAAGATATATGATTTTAGAAATAAGAAGAGAAGAGAAATAAGATTAAGAGAAAAAAGAAGAAATAAGGTTTATTGATCAAAATGTACAGCGAGGAGTAAAAATAATTTTTAGAAAAGAGACGATACTGTCTGTATTATATTTGAAATTACACTGCTGGCCACCGTAAATGCAACACCAAGAAAGACAAGAGATAGCAAAAGAAAATTTATTTTGTAGATAACCTGTTGACCAAGTATCAAATGATTAAATTTATAGACTTCTGTGAAGTGTGGTTCCTGCCAGAATCAGTAGCCAGAGTAGCTGCCATTGTTGGAGATCACCGCTGCCACACACCTCGGCATTGATTCAAAGAGACTTTAGATGTGTTCTTGGGGTTAGAGCAGACCAAGCAGCTTCCACACGTTGCCAAAGTTGATCTGGTGTGGCAGCTGGTTGTGTAATCTGGGTCAATCATTGAGCAACCATGGACCACATGTTTTCTATCAGCGAAAGATCCGGAGAGCGAGCCGGCCAGGGTAGCAATTCAATCTGGTGATTGACGAAGAACCTTTGGAGAATGCATGCTACGTGTGGTCGCGCATTATCCTGTTGAAATATGGCTGTGGTAAGGAAGGACAACTGCTCCAACACCTCGGAGATGTAGCCCTGGCTGTTTAAAGTACCGGCGATGGGTACTAGAGGAGTGCGAGAGTGATATCCAATACCGTCCCATACCTTAATACCCGGTACAGGACCAGTGTGGCATCCTCTCTCCGCGGTGTCTCCAGACTTGAATCCGACCATCGTGGTGTTGCAGACAGATGCGTGACTCGTCAGTAAAGACAACTTCATTCAATTCTGAAGCCCACATCCTTCTTTCATCGGACCATTGGCGGCGGAGAGGTCTGTGGTTCGGCATCAAGGGTAGACCAAGCAATGGACGTCTTGCGGACAAACCACTCTGCTGTAAACGGCTTCGAATGGTAAGCGCAGACACTGAATGATGCGTTACAGACTCAATGTGCTATGCTATGGTTCGTGATGTGACTGAGCGATCCGTCACTGCCATGCGCACAATTTACCTATCTTGAAGTGAAGTGGTGCACTGAGGTGGATGCGATCGACCACGTCTGTCCGTCGTACCGTCCTGCATCCAACGGTCACATATCCACATTACAGTTGTTTGATTTCGTCCAACACGACTACCGATTTCCCTGAAAGGTAATGCACAATCTCGGTAGGCCACTAGCCTTCCTTTGTCGAACTCGGATACTTGATCAAAAGCTGATCGCTGTTTTCTACGAAACATAACTGATCATTTTTTGAAAAAAGCACAAGAAAAACACAATTGCCGATTTTGAAATCGTCGAAATCTCCAAGCCTTAAATAGCGCTTTGAGTTGGCGCCACAGGAGAGCGTGATGTGTGTCTGCGCTGAAATTCTAATTAATTGCATATCTCACCTCCGCTAATGCATGTTGTAAATTTCATGTTATTTGCGTGCTTCCTTCAGGGTGTTGCATTTACGGTGGCCAGTAGTGTACATGAATTGAGTAAACGAAATTTCAGCAACCAATTAATGAAAAATTTAGAAATAATATTTTAAAATCAACTAATTAAAAAATATAATGGATACTTAAATTAAAAGCAAATATTTTAAAAATTATATTTATACGTTGCTTTAAATAAAACTAAAAACGAAAAGGAAGATAAATTAAAAAGAAATGTTAAGTACGATATCGCTCAACACAGTTTATATCGATTAAAACCATAAATATCAAAATTAGAACAGCAGGAATCACAGCTGCCTAAAAGCTAAAAAAATGGGCAAGTAATTAAAGGAAATTAATGTTTCAGATCATCTAATCATTTCATAAAAAATGTGTAAGAATGTTTTCATTATTTTCCTTTAAAACATGCTTTAGAATGATTAAAAGCCTTTATATGAAATTTTAAATAATTTATAAGGATATTATTTCAAAGACAAACTGTTTGTTAAGCTGTTAAAATTCAGGATATCAACTTAACAGAACCGTGTAAATGTCTTAATACAAAATATTTATCTTTAAAATTTGAAACACCAAAGATAAGAAGCTAGATTTTCCATAAACTAATTTGAGCATTAATAATATTTGAAACATAAAAACCAACTCTTGCAGTTTTTTTTAAAGTAACGTATAACTACTATACTGTTTAATATTTTCTTCAATAAACATATAATTTGACATTATTTAATGGAGAATTTTGTATACGAGATAGAAAATAAGTAGAAAAATATATAATGAATTTCCAAGTCGTATTTAAAAATGGTTGTCCAGAACGATAAAAATATTTTGTTAGATTGCATATAAATGATAACCTCTTTCACATTGACGTCAATTAAAATATTCAATTAATAATAATCATAAAAAATTTCAGTTACGATATGCTATGAAGATTTTTAATGAAATATGACAATTTGAATTTTATATGTGCCTTTTGGTCTTTTAATATACAAAATCCTTTCAAGTAATCTGTTTAAACAATTTAAAAGAAAACGAAAATGTTGAAGAAGAGCATAATCTTAAGAGAATAGTGGAATGCGAAAATTTTCACTTATGATCAAAATATCTGATACATTCTTGAAATAAATCAAACTTCTTTTTCTAAGAAATTTCAACAGAAGGAATGTGTCTTGCAAATAACCAGTCGTACAAAAAATCGTTTTGAAATAGAGAAAAAACTCTCAGAAAATATTGCAGGATTCATATATAAGACTTAAAGAAGAAAAAAAGTGCTTTTTGTTGTCTCTTACAACCTATAAAGTCCTTCACTGTAAGGACATTATTGTCCTTACAGTGAAGGACTATGTCCACTGTCTCATATGACTTCCAAGAGGCAGTCACGACACCCTAAAAGATGGTCATTTTTGAAGTATACGACAGTCACTTTTCAATTTTCGTAGATATGAGATTTACGCAGGATTAGAAATCATAATTTAAGAAACGTAAAAAGTTTCTGGGAAGGCCAATTTTTCAAAAAAATACTTAGAAACATATTTCTGTGATCATTTTGTCAACATTAAGAGACATTTTGATTGATTCTTAAGACTATTTAATCCCCCTTTGATTCAAATATGGATTAAATAAGTATCAATTTTAAAAAGTCAATATCAGAATACAATTGTTCCATTTTTGTGAAAATTTTATGAATCTAATTCTATCTAAAGTAATAATAAATATATAAGATTTAAATAACAATAAAAAATATGTGTTTTACATTTGTTTTAATGTGAAGAGGTTTCTCCAAAATTTTATTTAATGACTTTGTAATTTGACACTTTAAAATATAGTCAATCTAGGTCGTTGATATAAATTTTTAAATTATTTATACTTCTTATTCGTTGAACTTTTTGCACCCTATAAATGACTATGAATCGGATTTTAGTTTACCAAAACTGGTTTCCCCAGTTCAAAAAGCACATAAATTAAATTTATTCCCTTTCAATATTTTTTTCAAACACCTAACATTTTTATATAGATTTAAATTTATTTTAATACATAATAATTAAAAAAAAAGAATAATATACAAAAACACAACTATTTTCAAAAATTAAAAAAAATAATTAAATTTTTGAATTTTTTTAGTCAGTAGTTTTCAATAATTTTTCGCATTTTCAAAAAAATGCTATAACACTTTTTCGGAAATATGTTTCTGGAGAGTGGACTAAACAAAACCAGTAAATTATTATTCTTGATCCAAAGCAGAGATGAAAACTAAGATTGTGTTCAACAAATTTTAATACTTTTAGTGGTAAGTCTAATTTCATTAAAAATTATTCAATTTCATGGTTTTCGTCAATTTCTTAGATTATAATGTTAAAGCACTTCTGTGAAAATTCGTGCAGTTATATTCTTTGGCTCTTGAGATATCAAATCTACAAAAATATAGTTTCGAGAAAAACGCATTTAAACTTCATAGAAGATTTATTTATGATAGATATAGTAGTATTTTTTGAAACCTTATTTTTTATTATTGCAGAAAACTTAGAAAGCTATTATTTCAAATTTAAAAATGCTAAGATAAAAAGAAAATGGGATTTTTGACCAAAACTGACATTTTTAACGTAGATCGATAATTTAACACTTTAGATGAAAAAAGTACGAATTAGAGATGAATTTTACACAGGAATTTTCTAATTTTTTGAGAGGTGTTCATCAAAGCAACAATGGAAAATATTAATTTATATTTGCACATATGTATTTTATTATTATCTAACAACCCACTGATGGGGATGTTCCTACTGGTGATCGCTAAAGTTTGTCAAATTTTAGGAACATTTTCACAAAAACCTTCTAAAGATTTATATTGAAAACTTGTTGTAGGTATTTGTAAATGCTTTAACCAGAGCAGTATTAGAATTGTTGCAAAATGTTTTTTTTTAAAGAATAATTGTAACAATGTAATAAAATTCTAAGGAATACGACTTTTTAACACATTTTAAGTCAGAAATTTTTTTATAAAACTATAGACCGACAAATACTTTGGTTAAAATTTTGCATCTGAAAATATTTGATGATTGTGGAGAGTTTCATAGTGATTAAGTTAGTAATAGTGATTTATTAAGTTCATAGTGATTATTTCTCGCTGAAAATTTAAAATAAACATATCAGATGTATATCTCAAACTATCAGATCATCTGTTAGTGCAGGTATTGGTAAACAGCTGATCGAAATCTGCATATGTCTCTTTATATAGACGGTTTCTATTCCTGGGTCATTCCATTATTGCGAGTGCAACATTTAGACGCATGCAAAGTTTCTTAATAATAAAATAAAAAACATTTTTAATGAAATTAATCTTGGAAGAACTATATTTTAACATGTTCAATTTATATCCGTTTATTCGAATTTTAATGTAATATTTAAAAAGCCAGGAGGAAGGTTCAAAGGGCCATCAAAGTTGGCCCAACTTTTCTAGATCATAGGCAAAAAACAAGGAAGTCTGTTAATTGCGTTGCATTTAGTATGTTATGACGATATTTCGCAAGGTATTAAACTAATAAAGTACACAAATAAAAAAAAGTGTGCAGAAAACAAAAATAAAAGATGAATTATTCACTTTTGAAGCAATCACGGATGCAACATCAAATTATCTCGGGTGCAACCCGTCTAATTTAAGTGAATATAAACATCAATATAACTTACATAGGAACAAAATAAGAAATCAAACAATGTTTATTACTAACCAGTACATTTCTTTGTCATTTATGTTAATTATTTCTTTTTCAAATACGTCAATATTTACTGAAAATTCCATGAACATTATATTTCTATCAGTATTTTTCTCTGGCGCTTCCAACTACACGATAATGTCTTCAAACTGCACGTCTGATCACGATTTCTGTGAAACATTTGCCATCAATCGTAGTCATGTAATTCATCTAGTGCTTCATTCAAATGTTTACTAATTAAGGTGTGCTTTGGTCTCTGATTCTTAAAGATCCATGCCTTCCGTTCTAACACTGGGATTAGAATCTACGGGAATATCCCAAATATTGGATTCTTTGTATACCTCGCAACTGTTGGACATGCAATCTTCATTATCGACACTACATAATACCTGTTTCAGAAGTTCTTGGTGTATTTTTGGAAAGTCTGTCGCATGTTTCGAAACAGTGAGAAGAAGATTAATGTAGTTTGAGTAAGTTGTACGTACGCAAAATCTTTTTGAGGAGTATCGTTGATTGGCAGAATGTGAGCTGGTCTCTCTTTATAAAAAACCGTCTTGCCAACAAATGTTTCGTGATAAGTTTCTTTGAAAATTTCGAAGGCTTCTGGAATGTTCATAATCATTATTCGCTTCTGTATTCGCAACTTCACTCCCATATTGGACTTGACTGTTTTAACATCGTTTATGCCAGGCATTTGTCTGTTAATGTCACCTCTATCATAAAAATCATAAATCTGTTTTTTTCCTTCATCCATCAGTTTTCGAGGCACAACTTTAAGGGCATCATTTTTGTCAAATACAGTAGCTTGGAATTCAGCAGCAAACTCCACTGCTTTAGTGGGACTAGTTGGCAAATTACGTTTCACTTTAGCCACAGTTTTCCCTAGTGTGTGGGGACTGTTGTATCTAGTACCTGATGGCTTAAATTGTTCTTTACGAAGCTTTCTAGTTGCCTGCATTCTTTCTTTTTATCTGATTCTAGCCAATATTTTCAACTCTGCATCTGCCTCCATTTTTTTCATTACTTCTCTCCGTTTTGAATCACGAGCCTTTCTCGACAGAGAGGGCCTGCATGAAGTTCAGGATTCTCTTTTAACTTTTAACAATATTTCTGCGAAGCAGTCTCTTTGCGTTGCTCTGTTGTCATTTTAGTCAAAGTTTATACAAAAAAAGCAGAATACTATATAAGGACAGATATTAAATATATATAATCAATCATACATAGCATATATTATTATTCAAGGCATATGAAAATAATTAAATATATTATAAATCACACAATAAGGCTAGTTGTCAAAGAGTTGCACCCGCGATTTTGATGTTAAAATCGCGGGTGCAACCAATTTCAATTAACGTTTATTTTAATCCAACAAACATTACACTCTAAGAAAACGATTTATTTAAGTTTGCATTTGATTTCTTCTTACTTCTACAAAGTTTCAAAACTTTAGCACTTTATTTCTGTGAAAAAAACAAACTTTTACATCTTTTGTATCGCGGGTGCAACAAGCTAGCAGAGCCTTCTTGTAATCAATGCTGCTTAAATAATAACAACAAGTACTTACATTTTTTGGCACATATGAATAAACGAATATTGTCACTACACGTGAAGCCGGTAAAACTTAACCTCACGGTCGGTAATAGAGCTGTTTCGTGCCTTTGTTGTCTGGTGTGATTTTGCAGTTTATACCACTTATTCAAATGGTAATATTTCCAAGAGCACCAAAATTTTAAATATAAAGTAAAACCGAAAAAAAGGTGAATATATTAAATTTTGACTTTTTTCTTTGCACTGATATAAAAAAAAGTAAGAAATAATGTGATTTAAAAATTAATGTCGACAATCGTCTATAGCGGAATCACCTTCCTCCTACTTTGGTGTATACGTATTATTGAAAAAAATCATCATTTTTGCTTAAAATTAATTATTTTCCTTATTCTTTTTCGTTTATAGCCATCATTTGAAAGGATTTACTTTATTTTCGTACACATTAAAGCATTTAACCGGCTTAAGGTATCCGACAACCCTACAATTGTGAATTTTGCCAAAAATTGGAAATTTTTCTTATGATTTTCTGTTGTTGCTTATGCCACCTGATCGACAGTAACATCAGATCAAGGTCCACGAAATTCATCGCAGCTAAGGGATAGAATTTTATGCCTGCCGTTAGCCTAAGATTTGAGCCCAAACGAAGGTGACAGTACGATTTTGCTCACACAACACGATAGATGGTGACACCATTCGGACCCACTGATTTAAAGAGCACGTTCCCCGTTTGTACTCGGCGAGTATTTGGTGGCGTCGGGCATCCAACCCAGGCCTACCGGTCTGAAGTCCGATGCTCTAACCCAGTGATTCCCAAAGTGGTCTATATAGACCCCCTGGGGTCTATGAGAACTTTCAAGGGGCCCACGTCAGCGAACAAATAATTTGGGGGTCCATCAGGTGTAAAAGGGGATCTATGATAGTGGCTCTCATTAAATCAAATCACAATTTGAAATTTAAAAGAAAATTTAGTCAAGTGGAAACCAGATTTTATCTTTTTAAAAGATTTTTTTCTAAATTTATATAATGAGGTTAATTTTCAGTTACAAGGTTAAAGCATATATTGTTTATTAAAGAATAGACCAAGTCAACAATTTCGGCTATAAAAAGACATACCTGTTATTTATAACGAATTATGGAAAATTAAAAAAAAAAAAACTTTTCCTAGTGAGAAAGAGTCTTAGCGTGGTTGCTAATCTCCAAAACAAAAAAGAAAGGGGAAAATAAGGGCTGGACACAATTAACCTAGGAGATTTAGGGTTAAACCTGACGTTATTGATTCCAAATGTTGAAAAATTGTTATTGAAGCACCAAATTTGTTCCTCCCTTTTTAAGCTCCTTTTGTTGCTCTGTTATTTTATGTTTTTATTAAATTTTAATTTAACTAGCATGTTTTTCTTAAGTTTTAAACACCATACTTCACTTAATTTAGAAATTTAAACCGTTTAAAGTATAAGTAGCTCTATACCAGTTGTAAAAAAAGACATTTAAGATGGTAAATTTACAAATATTCTATACTAGGTAAGCAGGGGTCTACCCTAAACCGAAAAATAGGGCAAGGGGTCTATGAGACAAAAAAGTTTGGGAACCTCTGCTCTAACCACCAGGCTACCCACGGCACGAATTATTTTCTTTTATAGGCCATCTTACTTGCCTTATAAAACTACCAAGTTTGAATTTTTCATTTACTAGAACAAAAACTACAAGTGTTTTAGTAAAAGTAGATGCCATTACACTTTTAAAAAAAGCCAGATGTTATACATTAAAACGCGTTTTACTCGAAATGTGTTTCTTTTTAAATGCTCAAACGGGGCCAGCGATTGCTGAAAATGTTTTGAAAATAATTAACTTAATTTTTTGTGTGTAAATTCAGCATAATGGTAGAAATGTTTTAGCATTAAGATTTACCAATCACTGTTTCATTACAAAATTTACAGTCCCTTATGTAAGTATAATCACTATTTTTTTTAAGCAATTTCACATAATAACTAAGATAAAGTGCTCTAGTTTTTGTAAAAAATTAAAAGATCTCTTATATATCCTGAAGACCATTTCAAAAATGAATAACAAAGCAACACAATCAGAATTAAAAAATTGAAAGTTGTTCATAAAATTTTGGTACAGATTGGGCTACGTTTATGTTATTTTTTGTAAATTTTTTCCCATTTCCCCCCGTTTTAGTGATAATAATTACTTTTTTTCTTTTACATTTAGCATATTTTTCTTAAAATATACTAAACAAATCTTAAGAACCACAAAAAAAATTCCCATATCGCCATTTAAAAAAAAATAGCTGTCGCAACCATTAGGATACCTTAAGGCATTTATATTTTGTTTTCCATTAACAGTGTTTAGTGAGAATCACTGAAAATACGAGATGCATAAGATAATAGAAAATCCCTTAGCTTCAATTGGAGCTCCTTAGGATGATCGTTCTCGAGCCCCGACAGCTCGGTCAGCTCCAATGCTATTTACTTCCACAAAAATGAATAGATTCTACAACGAATATTAATTTCAGGACGCACAACCTTCCAGTTGCTGTTCCCCCTCTCTTTTTATTTGATTTCAGAATTAACTGTCAAAGATTAACCATTAACCTCACATACCCAACGTCAGGGTTTAAATAGTAGTTACATTTGCATAAAATCAAGTCATCGCTATGGAAAGTGGTTTTTAAACTAAAATCATAGTTAAAGAATAGTTTTCCCAAGAGGATTAGTAGAAAAACCTGAATAGTACCCGTTGAAGATTGAAAGTTCAGTTCCCAACATTACTATACTTTAACAATGGTTGTTCTTGCAATAAGTCGAGTCCTAGTGCTAATGAGGACCCACCGTGTAGAGGGGATCTCCTTTTGTGGTCTGGTAGTTAGGAGAGGGAGTTGCCAACTGGTAGTGAGAGAATATAAGTCGCACTGATTGCAACACGAGGCTTTTGCGACGGTACGTAATTTGAACATGTCAGTGACGCGACACCTGGCTGCACCCCCCCCCACTTACAATTTGGCTCTTCTCTCTAAGTCAGGGGTAGACAACCCATGGCCCGCGTGCCACAATGTGGCAAGGCGGAGTTGTAGCAGTAGCACGTGAAGGCTTAAAATTTTTTAAAAATTTGAACAGATAATAATAAATAACATTTTTTCTTACAATTTAATTGAGATGCAATTGCCTCACACAACCCCTACCTCCTCAAAATTTATTTTAAACACTCTTAAATGTGTTACAATAGAATTTTTTTGTGCAGAGAATGCACCAAGAACTGCATGGCTTTACAATACTTTTTTCACTCGCGATATTTGGGAAGTTCAGAGAGTGTATTTTAAAATACCTGGAAGAAAACACTGAACTGCCCAGTGGGTATCTGCTATTTTAGAATGAAGATTGGCTATATGATTTAGCTTTTCTTACAGATATTAGGGAAAATAATATAATATAAATTTAAGATTACAGAGAAAAGATTTTATTTTTCCTACCCTAGTTGGTCATTTACCTACTTTTATGGAAATACTTATGCTTTGTCTTTATTTTGGAGAAAAAAATTTAGCATATTTCACAATAATACAGGAACTATCTACCAAAGTTAACAGTGCTCCCAACTTAAGAGATTTAAAAATTTAATACCTATTTTTACAGAATATTGTAAGCGACACGCATAATTACTTTTTGTATGAAAGTGACACTCTTTCTAAAAAGGGTGGTCACCCCTGCTCTAAGCGATTGATAATACACATGTGCCATGTATCTTCAAGTCTGCATTTTTTTCTCCTTTTCCTCCCAGCCTAATTTTTTTAACGTAATTTTCCTGGTTTTTAGTAGCAAAGCATGGATCTTGAGATGTAAAATCTAGTTCTTAAGTCCACATTTGACAGAACTTGTGTTTTGATATGTGTTTCTGTCATTAAAAATAACAATAGCTTCAAATGTACACTCTTTGATTATTTGAAGTTGAACGAAAACTTTTTTCGCGTACATTATTACAGCGCATGATTTGAAAATTATTATAATTATAAATCTAAAAATTTCTGGTGATCCATTCTCCCGTAGGTGGTACACTGCAGAAGGGACACAAATTAAAACGATGAAGGACTTTCTCTAGAATATCCAAAACTTATTTCTGTCTAAATTCTAAATGAAAATCAGATGCAAAAATCGAATAAAACTTTCATTTAAAATCACACTCATTCATTAAATCATTTTGAATCATTCTAAAATATTTCTAAATTGGTTCTCTAAATTATAGAGTGAGAGAATATAAACGTCGCACTGATTCTCAACTCGAGGGCTTTTGGCGACCGTCCACGTAATTTTGAACCATGGTCAAGTGAAGCGGATACCTGAACTGGCACCCCTCTCCTAACTACCACACCAACGGGAGGACTTTGAGCTCTCGACAGATTTAACGTGCATCGCTCCCCTACACGGCGGGTCTTTAGTGGTACTAGGATCGAACTCATGACATGCTAGACATGATCCAATGCCTAGACCACTCGGCCACCGCGGCTGTTCTAAATTATAGAAACACTTTTACCATTTCTATATTCAGCATCTAAAAGGGCTAATATCAATTAATGATCGAATAGTTTGAATAATTTTAAAACATATGAAATGAGATATTTCTTATTCTATTTCCATGTGTTATTCATTTAAAGTATGTTTTAAAATCAATTGTAATATTGATTGCAACCTTAGAGCCTGGGTGGGCATTACGTCGATCGCAATCGACCGGTGGACCGCCAAGAGAATCTGGAGTGACCATCTGAAGATTAGCCGTTGGTAATAATTGTAAACGGAAATATTTAAGATTGGCTGGTGGACTAAATCTTCTACTGACTATAACTATGAGAACTAACTTAAGATGAACATGTTTTATTTTTTAATGTATTTTGAATTGTTTGATAATAAATGCATCATTGGATATTATTATATTGGTATTATTATGAGTATTTTGCGTTTTGCGCTTTATACGCGGTTTCAAAAAAAGTGAGTTTCTCATTTTATTTACGCAGGTAAGCCCGTATATTCCAGATTTATTATTAAATTGCAATAAATATTCTTGACTCTTTCCTTACCTCACCCCACCTACGACCCTGGGCAGTGAGCGCATTTGTGAATTTTTCGAAAGGTGCGCGGTGCGGCGGCCCCCCCAGGGTCGAATATCTTCCATTATCATATCCTAAAACGCAATACGCTGCCAAACATATATATATTTTTTTCATTTTGTAGATTGTCGGGAACTAAGAACAGTAAGAAATAAATAATTAGCATTAATTAATAAAAAAATTATTAATAAAAATTATTAATAACAAATACTTAAATAACTTTAACGTACTATATACATCGGGTTATAATCGATCAAAAAAAAAATCGTGGGTTATGGAGGAGGGTCTGGACCTGCGGACTCTCCCCCCCCCTTTTGTGTGGGCCACTGATACTGGGTGGACCGCAGCACCTTGAAAAAATTAGAAGTAGCCCGTACCCTGGAAAAGTGTACCCACCCCTGCCTTAGAGAAACAACCCCACAATATATATAAAAAAATTCACTTTCCTTCTAAGTTTTGGTTTGTGAATTTCATAATAGAACTTCATAGGAACTAAAAGAGAACTATTTAAATAAGTACACATGAACATAAAGAAAATAATTGCAAAAACTTGCATTCATAAAGATACCCGAAAATCATTGAAAGGACCAGAAATATCTTTGAAAATCATATGCATTTATTCAGAACTAGATCTTGGAAAATATCACCTTTTAAGAAAAAGTGTCGTCTAGACGTCTGAAAACAAATAAGTATAACAGAAAATACAATGATTAATTCCATTGTTAATGCAGCCTATAAAACCAACTATGTAAAATAGCCAATAATTTATTAGAGAGGTTTGTTACATATATATATAATTGTCTAACCAATATATATTCATATATTTTACGAACAAATTTGTATTGGCCACATATCAAATATTTATATCAATGTATTGATAATCTTATAATTTTTGACAAAAATGAGAAGTATTCAGACTTTATATTAGTTTCTGTTCAGTGTATCGTAATTATATTTCAAGAAGAATATGCTTATTAATACAGATTTTCTCATATTGAAGTATAAATGACATTGGGTAGTTCGAAAAGTTATTTTGTTTTTTTAAAATGGTATTTATTTTTATTTATGAACATGAAAGACATTTTTCATGTAGTGAATAAATATTTTTTAAAATTATATATTGTTTATTCTGGTCAAATATCTTTCCCCCTGTTTCTGGCATTAGCATAATTCTACGCTCATTAAATTTTTGTTCATTTCTGGCAAAAAACTGATTCAGAGGATTTTTGACTTTCTCATTTGAAGTAAAGTTCTTACCATCTAAAGGATTTTGTAGAGATTGGGACAAACAATAACCAGAAGGTGAAAAATCTGGAGAATCGTGGGAAAATCGTGGGTGTGGCAGTATCTCCCATTCAAACTTTAATAGCTTTTAGCGAGTTATCAAACTTATATCAGGTTTCGCATTATCTTGGAGGACCAGTACGCCTTTTCTTTTGATCAATTCTGGCCTTTTTTGTTAGGGTGTATCATTCAATTTGTCCAGTTGATGACAGTACACTTCAGAATTAGTCGTTGTATTGTCAGGTAATTAAAAAAATATTTCTTTTGAAACAGATAACATCGCCTTTTTTGATAGATAATGACTTTCTAAATGCTTTGAGTCCATTCATCTATTTAAATCCATGATGTGTTGCTTTTGACATTGTTATAAAGAACCCATTTCTCATCTCTAGTATTGATGTGCTTCAAAAATTGATCTTTTTCTTGATGTTTGATGAGCAAAATCACAGACATCAAAGCAACGACTCAAACTTCTTCCGTGAGAACATGAAGAACCCACAACCCAATAAAATCTCCTATTATGTATTAATATATACGAAAAACGTGTGGTATAATTGCGATACAACATGCAATCGCCTTTTGGGTGACGTTGTTAGTTTGTCACTGGCTTTTCTGCCATTAAGGTTGCGGGTTCAACACTGGAGTAAGTTGATGGATTTTCATGATGCAGAAAATCGACCACGTCCGTATGATTATACGGCATGTAAAAAATTCATTATTTTCTATTTGGCTTGGAAGCTTTCGGCAAAATTATCTTCATAAAACAAAGTTCGCATCATTGGAGCTCAGGTGCCTCTTTCTGGTAAGGAAATGGGCTTCAAAATTACTTGCGGTAATTGGTATCGCCTATATGATGCCGCGCTAAAAAGTGATAATAGCTCCTGGGGAATGTACTAGGTCTGCAAAGGTAAAAATACCAATCCGCAGCCTCATTGGATAAAAAAACAAAATGCAATCTAATAGCCTATTTTAACTTCATCCTTAATGAATTCCATATTTGCGTGTATTTACAAGAACAAATTTTTCAAATCCAATTTTTCTGTCAAAAATTGAAAAATGTATGGCATATTTCAATATACGTTTTCCTTTTATACAATGCTTCTCTAATAGTATTATTATGCCTATAGATAGGATAGCTGCTAAAGTTTATTGTCACCTCAATAACTTTTGAAATACAAGAGTTATGATCATAAAAATAGGGTCTAGGTACAGTGAAGTTGCCATGCGCTACACAAAGAAACTGCGCACAGCGTAACCTGGCTGATAAATATAAAGTTAGAGTTCTTATCTCAAAAACAGTACAAGATACGAGAAAAGAAGTCATTTATAAAGCTCTTCAGCATCATTGATTTATAAAATAAGAAACCTTTTGTAAAGTAATGTTAAAAGTAGAAGGCGTAAAATGAATATTTATTTGTTTCGTAATTTCCAATATGAGAAAGCGACATAATGCGGAAGAAAAGGGAAAATGTCCCACTCGTGAGTATCCCTGATCGTGGCACAAAGGCAGCGTGCGTTATTGCATTGCGACAGGTTCCTAGTTCAAGTTTCGGCTAATGTATGCCGTTCTTAATATTTTGGTAATAAAATTAGTGGACGATACAGATTTTGCAATACGTTTAGCAAGCGCATCAAATAAACTCAACGCTTATTCAGTATACCAATCATAAATTTCGTTATTATGCAACTAAACATCTTACCACTGCGCCAGACAAAAGTATAAAAGAAACAGTTCTACCAGGGCTGTATGCTTAAACTCATAATAATGTCGAATTTTTCTACCAAAGAGTATTGCGAGATACTATTGATTTACGGTGAATGTGGCTTTCCTGGCAACAGGTGGCAGAGTTACTACACCGTGAACGCTTTCCCGCAAAGTCACATCTTTCAAGGAAGGTTTTTGCAAAGACAATGAAATGATTAAGAGAGACGGGTAGAGAGACTTACAGACTTTGAATCGGTAGACCAAAGAAGTAGAAAGGTGAGTATAATCAGAAGATGCAATAGAGTATGCCTTCACTCATCCTCAGAGAGATCAGTGCGTAATATGGCCTCTCAAAAAGCTGCATTTGGACTATCTTGAATGAACTAGGTACTTATTTTTACGGGACGATATCTGTGCTGGCACTAATGCTAGGGGGTGATCAGGGACGCTATGATTGGTGCAGCTTCGTTATGGAACACTTGGAGGTTCAATCAACGTTTCTTGTCGGCATCATATGAACGGATGAGACATGCGTTGTGCGTAATACTATGTACAATAAGCAGAACATCCAGTTCTGGGCACTGAATAATCCTAGATGTGCTGCCTAAGCTCGAAATTAAGTTCGCTGGTGGATAAATGTCAGGTGCGGAATATTCAAAAACAGGTCGATTAGCCCAGTACTTTAAGAGAGCCTGTTAATATAAGTCTGAAACTTGTTATTACTGAAGGATGTACTATCCGACTTTCTAGGGGTTTGCCGTTAAGTGACTTCGAATGTATGGTTCTAACATTACCGTCCCGTGATTGTACCCGTCCAACAAAGGATTACTTCTGACACAGTACCTTCAAGGCACATTTCAACAACAAATCATAGGGTAAGGTGGTTGCATCGAATGGCCTGCATGGTCACTGACCTCAAACAATTAAACTTTTCTGTGTGGACATATATGAAACAAAGAACGTTGTAACGCAGCAGGAACTTCAAAACCGAATAATGGAAGCTTGTGCCAGCGTGTCAAGTGAAATGTTGTAGAAGGTTCTGCAGGAAATACAGACGCATGCCCAAAAGTATATTGTTGCTACAGGACACCATTTTGAGCTGGACTGATGTATAAGCGTTATTTTCGGAAAGTGCAGTTTTGTTCAGCGCGATCAAACTCATGTATGGTTTGCGATTTTCACTTCTATCTTTTTTGTGAGCAAGACGTTTATTTGTAACAAATGGATGTTTCTGAACAAATTTGTAATTGACTTTTTTCTCGTATCTCATACTATTTTAGAGAAAAGAACGCTAACTCCATATTTATCTGCCAGTTGACGCTGTAAACAGTTTTCTTTTTTGTGTAGTGCATGCAACTTTATTATACTTAGACACATTTTTTATAACTACAGCTCTTGCCATTCAAAAATTATTGGGGGTGAAGACGGACTTTAGCGGGCACCCTGTATATATACACTAAAACATAAAAAAAATAATCTGTATTAAACCCAATAATAATTTAGTTGCACTAAAATCATAAAAAAAATCCTGAAGAAATAAATTTCTAAGGAATTGTTTAGAATAAAACTGGTCATTCAGTCTTGCAAGAAATACCTTTATAGAGAATATTTAAAAAGTATGCAATAGTGTAACGCTTCAACAAAATTATATTGCGTTGCTTAACAAAAATTTCATTATTTATTTTTTAAAAAGCTATTTCTTTCTTTTCATTAACATATTACACCTTTTCCTACATTTAGATTGAGATACCATTAATTTCATGTAAACAATGTGTTAAAGATTACAATTTATTTTTATAAATATTCTATAAAATGTTTATAGTCTCTTGCAATTTTTCAAAAAACCTTTTCAATAACTGTGCTTTATTTTTTTCAGTAACTTATCCAAACTTTTAAGAGTGTCAATTGTGTTGCAACAAATATTCTTTGCTTTAGTGTTCTAGATATTATTGTGTTTAATTTTTGCTACACATATCTAACAGTTGTTTTGGGAATGTTTCAGCGGAGGGATCTTGAAGCATTTGAACGCGTATATTTAATTTCAGCTATACGTTTTCAACATTACGCCACATTGGCGATGATTTCAAGCAAGCGTTGATCTCATTAGCACACGTTGAACGTGGATTGACGTAACAATAGTTCAGGTAGTGTTTCAAGTTCTGGTAGTTGCACTTTTCCTGACGCGCAACACATCCCTGCTGGCTCATTTTTTGATTTAAGCGCATTACAATACGGATAAATTCCTTGTCCATATCACCAATTTCCACATTCGAATGAACGTAATATTTAACATCGGGCTCATACTCGAATGCTAGACGACGGAATGAATCGGATGTAAATGCTCGATGTTTACTTGTTGGCGTTTTCTCTGCGTGTTTCAAATAAGAATCGACATGCTTGTCTTTTTTCTAATCGCCTTTGTTGATTCTGTTCAACTCGTGCCTCTTGTGATTGCGATTCACGCAACTGCACCGTGTTCACACGCACATATTCATTATCCTGTTGCATTTGTTTGCCTGTTCTTTGAGATCTTCTATTTTGCATGGCTGTAGATTTAGTCGTTCGACGGCCCAAATCAGACCCTTTGCGGCACTGTTCACTGTACAAAGCACACAAATAGATCAAATTGAAGTACTTAATGCCGGAAAACAGTATACTGATAATGTATCTGTTCTTTTATTATTTTATCTATACTTTTTACAATTATAAAATACGTATATATTTATCGTTTAATTGAAAATGATTCCTGAAAATTTTGTGAGCACTGAGTATTACAGTTTTATTAACTGTCATTTAATAATAAATAAACTAATAAAAAATAAATAAGAACTCATAAATGTCTGAAAATATTCAGAAATGGTTTATACAGGTAACACAATAATTGTTGTTAGCGGGAGCTCGGAACACGTTTTGAAAACTATGTACTAAATTCATGACGGTCACATGATAATATAAACACGTGTTGTACATTGAATTCAAAACGGACTATAAACTAGCTCGTACTTTTTATTCTATTTGTAAAACTTAGGTAAAATTTCAAATTGCATAATTGGGTAAAGATGCTCAAGAGTTATAAAAAGAAATTTCTGCTTAATGATTTTAAAATTAAAGAAAAAAAGTCTTGTTTTATACATCCACTTTTAAATAAAGTTACAAATATTAATTTTTTTTAAAAAAAAAGTTTCTGTAAAAGGCGTAATTTGGCAACAACGAAGTGCATGAACTGATTTGCTGAAAATAGATAATTGCATTTAACGTGACTATGACGTCACATGTGTTTTTGAACTTGATTGGCTAAAAACGCGTGGTTTAAAATTATCATGTGATTATGACGTCACATGAATTTAGTCAATTGATTTATATGAGATCACTTAATTAACTGAACGTGAGAACTATATTGAGCAAAATGGAAATAACTGATCTCGTGTCATTTATTTGAAATAATGATAACAAAGTAAAAGCGATTAAATTGTTCACAAATATTTTGGATATTTTTGTTTTATAAACGGATGCAATATATGAATTTTTGAAGAAAAGATATGTACAAAAAATAATAAAAAATAAACTTTTCACTCCCCAAATTTGGTGATTTTTGACTTGTTATAGACACCCCTTTTGCTAGTGTAACCCATGGGCAGGGTGATTTGGACGTTGGAACAGAGAAAAGTCACATCTGGCGCGAAACCGATTTTCGACGCCAAGCGAAATAAATGGCGAAATAAACAACACACAGGCTAAGACAATTGTGCATTTTAAGGTTTTTAATTAATATCTTTTCAACTAATTGCAATATCGGAATAAAAAATAGCTTACGTCCTATTCTCAGACCTACTAAATATACGCACAAAATTTCATAAGAATCGGTCTAGCCGTTTCGGTGGAGTTTGGTTACAAACACTGTGACAGGAGAATTTTATATATTAGATAACCACATTTTACTGTTTTTCGATTTTATATTTTTTGCTTATAAATTTATTATTATTATTAGTACGACCAATTATTTAATATGGCAGCGCATACTGGACAATTAACAAAGAAGGCAAAGGGAAACTGATGACTTTCGAGAAAAAAATCTTACGAAAAATGTTTGGCGCTGCTAGAGAAATCGGGTTCTGGAGAATAGAATACAAAAATGAACTTCAGTCGAAATACAGAGAACCCAACATAGTCAAAGTGATCAAGGCTTCCAAATAAGGTAGCTAGAACATGTATTTAGATATAGCGAAGAAAATCCTGTTAAAAAAATAATTTTCCAAACTCCAGAGGGAAAGAGGAGAAAAGGAAGAATGAGAACGAGGTGAATGGATAAAGTAGAAAAGTAGTTGAAAGACTTGGGAGTTAAACGGTGGAAGAACATAGCATCACAAACAAATCAAGATAGTTTAAGCTGACTGAGATAGCCTTGGCCGGTAACTAGCTGTAGTGCTTTGAAAGAAGAAGAAAAAGAAAGTTATCATTTCCAGGTTTTACTTGAATTTGGAATTTTTCTTAAATGAAAGATGATGTAATACAGTAATTCTCAAACTCTGGTCCATGGACTTTCAGGGGTGATTAATGCTTTTCTAGTGTCTGCGTAGGTCTCTCATTTAATGTTAAGATTTATCTCTTTTACAGAATCTGAAAGGACTTGTGAAAAAATTTAAGATGGTACATCTTTCTATTTTTTCACATTACTAAGCTGCTCTAATGAAAAACTCGACTAGAACATATATTTCAATCCAGAATATTAATTCAATGTTTTTATTGTTGGCAACAACATAGCCGAGTTGTCCATGAAAGCTCTAATGATGCCTTTCCAAACTTCTTATTCATGTGAAAAGCATGAGCTCTTCTTTATCTTAACAATAGGTAAAGAAACCGTTGGGAAAGAGTTGAACCAGAAATAAGGCTACTGATTTCAAATATAACTCCTGATATAACATAACTTGTTAAAAAAATGCAGTACCATCTCTATCTCGTTAAAAATTTCAATTAATATATAGTTAAGCAAATTATTTTTTTAAAAAATTTGCATATGGTCATATTTTTAAATAGATGTTTACCGCTTTCTTAAGCGAAAAAAGTGTTAAAAAGTATGTATAAGTAGCGTAGGCAATCTTATGATTCTTGAGGAACTTTTAAATCACTCACCCATGTATGTCAGGGAGGGGGTGTTCAAAATCTTGGGGCACTGTGTTTTTAGGCTGATACATATGGAAAGGGGGTCTTTTAGGAACCGCTGATGTAATACATTTGTTTCTAATATATTTTAGTTTATACGAACTCGCATGCCTGTAACGAAACTTATTTGTATAAGCCTATTGAAAAGAAACATAATACCCAAGTTTTTCTAAAAAATAAACTTCGAACACACACACAGCATAATTCCCCCCCTTTTTTTTTTTGCACGCACATATTTAGATTAATTTGTTCTATAAAATTAAGTGGGAATGATAATAATATTGAGTACGAAAAAATCGATCCAATATCAAAATCCGTAACAACTCCACAAAAACTATTCCATGCTTCGAGCTACCATTAGCTTCATTAAACTGAGATGGAGAAATTGCAGTTACAGATTTATGGGGAGAACAGAAATTGGTATCCACGAAAAAATATCAATACATCTAATTCAGCGCCATATGAGAAACAAACCGTTAAATTAAATATATTTTTTCACATGACAGATATATGTCTTGTTTTTGTTGGTTGATTTTTGTTGTCCGTAAATTTTGACTTTTTGTTGTTTGCAAATCAATATAGATATAAACTTGAATTTAAGGCTTTAGGACTTTATACTTTACTGGCAGATCAATTCGGCAATTTTTCTTTTAATAACTGTAATGTCTTTTCTACTAGTTATTTAATATTATGTAAAAGGGATAAAATATTTTTTTTTTGAAAATTTTGACGTTCAGATAGATTTAGTTCTACAAATGACAGATGTTTAACGTATGCCTCATATAAAGAAATATGCTATTTATATGAATGTTATTTGTTCTTTCTCTTTTAGGATTTCTTTAAAATCCTTTACGGAAACTAGCAGTTATTAGATGTATTTTTCTCTAATATTCGCACCATTGAATAAAAAGATGTGATAATTTCTCGTTATTTAGAAATAAATCTTTGCAAGTGAGTGATAATTATATTAAATACGCTCTTTTTAAAGCTGCACAAGGGCTTTTGGCGACGGACCTCATAATCTGGAAATTAGTCAAACGAGGACGACATCTGAAGTGCCCCCCCCTCTTAACTTTCACATGAACGGTAGGACTTAGAGCCTTGACAGATTTAACGTGCAGTGGCAACACAGCGTGCACGGAGGGTCTGCAGCGCCATTAGGGTTGAGCTCATGACACGCCAACCACGAGTTCTTGACCTTGACCACTAGGCTATCCCGGATCCCCTGTAAACAAGCAAAGTGATCTCAAATAGCTTAATAATTAAGCCAAGGTGTTTGAAGACGAGAAGATTATAATTTTAATTTTTGACTTTTTAAAGACCAATGTATGTTATGGATGAGAATTTCATCTTTTAGAGGCCGTGGTGAGGCTAGTGGCCAAGGTAACGGACTCGTGGAAAAAGTTCATACATAGGATGCTTGAATCTGCTTATTTTCAACCCAATTTTTATATTAGATTATTACTTTTAAGCAATATTATCAAAGAGCATTATAAATTTTGAGATGAGAAAAGTGCTAAAAATAGTTCGATCATTACAGAGTTTCTCTGAAATAAAATTGTAGTGTAATTCCTGGTTGAAAAGAAGTAATAAGATATATTTTTTAAAAACATTTTTCCTGAAAAAGGCTTTTTCTTAATACATTTTGACATTAAAGAACATATGCAAAAATTATTTTTTTAATTTATTATGTCATTATTAAAATTAATTATCAGTTTTATGTGACAAGGAATTCTATGTATTGAAGCTATCTCTTTCGATACTTACTTGATTCTATTATATTCAAAATTCTTATTTTATTAACTAAACTTTTTTTTACTACTGTAGGAATATTTTTTGGATGATTTTCTCAATTTTATAGTCGAATCCTTTAGTACCAACCAACTTCATAATGAGAAATGCCTTCAATAACTCTCCGCAAATCATTAGACCAATTAGAATTAAATGTACTGAAATCAGTTGAATTTAGATAATTCCACATTTTAGAATATTATGATGATATTCTACTGCGCAGTATTAATTGATTATTACGGCCCCTCATTTGTCACAACAGATGATGTCGATGATGGAATGATGTATTTCAGAATCATGGGGCTTGAAATATGTGATAGATATTAACTTTGCACAGATGCTGTTATTTACTCCATAAGGGTGCAATCAAAACCATGCATGATAAGCTGCGAATTTTGATTAATTTCAAATATAGCTTAGGGAATATGTGATATGCATTATAAGTTTTACTACTGCATTTAATCACAAAAATATTGAAAACTCTTGAATTATGGAAAAGTTGAGATATTTTTTTAAAACGTAATTTACCCGTTAGGAGCGTAGAACTAATTTTATTTGGTGAATGGCACTTCAGTGTAAGCAAGTAAAATGTTATGTATTAATCAAAAATATATATAATACATATAAATATGTTAAATGAGCTGTCAAAAAGTAATATCAACAAAAAAAAAGTATCTTCTTAACCCAAATTTGAACACGAAATAATGGGAGATTTCTGTCATGTTTTTGTTTATTAATGATTTGACGGTACCGATGATTCTATTTTTACCAGTAAGAGTATGTATGCTATTTTCACGAGATTATTTACAAAAATATTGAAAATGCTGAAGGGAATTGAATTTTTTAAGTTTAATGTTATATATATATATATATATATATATATATATATTATATTCATCATTCATTCTTAGCTTTATAGGAATTACAAATTGTCTTTAATTACTTTATTTCATTTTATTATATATATATATAGTATGCGTTTCTTAAAGACTCTCTAAGTAAAAGTAACGATTTTTATAGTGTAATGTAATTCTGAAAATCTTTTTTTTTTCTAATTTAATTTTTTACTACTCATCTATATGAAAATTTTAGGATAGAAAAAGTAAAAACAGTTTCTATAAGCCCATGAGAGTTGGAGTTGGAATTGTTTACTGGTTTTTCTGCTACATGCAAAACAATTATTCAATTTCCTGTCCTGATTATGCCTATAAAAAAGTAATCTTAACATGAAACAATCTAAAGCTTTCCATCAAATTTTGGTAATATCTTTTCTTCTTAATATTTATCTTTCCTTCCTCAAAAAATATTAAGACATTAATCTATTGATCACTTAAATCATTTTACTTTAGTTTCAGTGATGATGAAAAATGATGTCTATGAACAAATTTCAAGTTCAGTTAAATATACTAAGGAACACCTAAATGCCTTTTTCCTCCAAAGAAAATGCTTGATATAGTGCTGTAATAAAACATCTAGGTCGGGAATCTCCCTTAATAGTGGGACGGATGGATCAGATTTAAAAACCAATATTATTGTCTCGGTCGTAAAAATTTACAATCCAAGCACATCAAAGAAAATATCATTCTGAAAAAGAAAACAAGAAAACTTGTAGGGAATTTAAGGGAATGAATAAACGTGAGATTCAAGAAGGAAGCTTTACGTAAGAATTCACCTCAAAAGCGTGAGATGGCAAGGGATGTTATTTGCAAGTAACATGAGTATCCTTTTGATTTTTATTACTAAAACTTTTTTCACTTCTTTCCCTTTAGTTTGTAAGACTGTTTTGAATTGTTTAAATCTAGAACGTTCGGGATTTCGATTATTCTTAAGATTCCACCGGTGTTGTTTCGACACCGTGATATAAAATGTATAACATAACTGTAATAACTAAATAATTTTTTGACTACTGTTCTATAAGGTTCAGTTTTAGAACTTTTTAATGTTACATCATGAATTTATCATATATTATGAACCTTTATATCATAAAAACTGTAACAAAACAAGTTACTTTGTTGTTAAATGGAATAAAACAATAATATTCATAAATATTAGTATAATAAGCAAAATCATAATTTCCATGAAAATGCGAGTTTTTTCATCAATATTTATCGTTTTTATGCATAATTTTTTGTACATGCCTCATTTTCAAGGAATATAGTAATATTCAATTTTTCTTGTACATTTTCCGTATATCATTTTCTTGCAAGAGACACGCATTTTTTGGTTTCATTTCTATTACACTCTTTAATTTCATACTTTTTGCTTTTTTTGTGAATTTGTAATTCCTTTCAATTCAGTATTTACCCGATTTTACAAATTTCTCGTACTCACGTAATTTGAAAGTAAGAGCAGATAAACAAATGCTATGTAACGAAACGCTTAGACACAACGATTTTAGTATACCTGACTAATTTCCACTGTGAACCCAACAAAACTGCATTCTAGGTCAAATAACTGTGTGATATTACTTCCGGAAGTATGTTTTACAAATCGTATCTACCTTGTGAAGTATATTTTGATGAACGACATCTATTTATAAAGATAAATTGCTTTGGTGTCGAAACGACACCAGCGGACGTTATAGGTATATTTAGTTGTAAAATCTTTCCCAATTTACTTAGAACCATAAAACATTTTCTGTGTAATCACCATAGAAAATTATTAAAAGTCATGAAAATTTTTCAAATCCCCTGCACAAATGCGGGAAAGGAGAACAAATTAAACAGGCTCCAGTATCCAATCGACACCGACGGACGTTCTAGTGGTAAGGTAAATTTGAAAGAATCATTAATTTTAACTTTTATTTAAATTTTTGATAATATGACAATTAGTGGAGAATCAGAGTTTACATTAAAGAGAAGGGTAACAAAAGAAAGAGACATGTTGTGTTTCAAATCAATGTCATAACGTTAAAAAACTAAAGAGAACGGAATACTTGGGGAAATCTTGATTTTCTGAAAATGTTTTTCTCTGTTTCTACTGTAACAAGCAATTGTTCAGCTTTTGTTTTGAGAAAAGGAGACTTGGAAACGTCATAATAAAATGATTTATTTGAATCCATGATTTAAGGTGTCTCAGGGGTTTTAACTTCTTCTAGAGGCCTGAAAATATAAACAATATTCAAATATATATACAACTCTTTGAAATTAAAATTAAATAATTCGAATCTTTTACACATTATTTATAAAGTAATGAAGCTTTAGAAAAGTGTAAAATGTTTAAAATATAATCATAATTTAAAAAATTATAAGCATATGAAAATAAGAAATATTTTTATAAAAAATATTTATTACGTTTTACGTTGCGCATGTTATTTTCTAAAGTAGTAGTTTTAATTACTTGCAATAAGTTGATTTATAAAGTTTAATGTATCCTTATTACAGCGTAGTAGTTTTAAATAAATAGAATATGTAATGCTCCCATGTTGTGAAAGATTAAGTAATTCAGGTTTTGATGGTTACAGGAACAAGATATTTTAATGTTCATGAAGTTCCACAACACAAGGAGACACACAAAATACATAGTGTAGGCATAAAAGGAGGGAAAGGCTTTCCCTGACTCCACGTGTATCTATGGCTCGGGGTCCATCCGGCGGATCAAGATCTCAAGAAAAACGTTCTCTTTTCCCCCAAGAACAAGTAGCGCCACCTGGCTGTCGTTATTTGTCAACGGAAGGCAGAGTTTAAATGTAACTGTTACAAATAATAAATTATGTGTTTTAAAAAATTAAAAAATACGTTTTCAAATTTAAAAAAAAAATTTCAATATTTTAAAAATATTTTGAAATACAAAAAATATATTATTCTTAAATTATTAGGGTTTATAGCGCTGTAAAGTCTTACATATCAAAGGCTACTATTTTAGAAAATAGCGTGCGCAATGCAAAAATTACTTAATATTTATTACTAAATTATTTCTTATTTGCATAAGCTTATAATTTTTTTAATTTAATAATATTTCAAATATTTTGTACTTTTTTGAAACCATAATCTTTTGTAAATAAATTGTACAAGATTCGAATTATTTAATTTAAATTTAAATGAAGTATACCTGTTTGAAGATTGTTTATATTTTCACCCCTGGACACCTTAACTTATCAGGAGACTTGAAAATGGGAAAATACAAGGAAGTATCGTGGACTTTATTGGACTGACAAAACATACGATTTCAAGGCAGTCGAATCGATTCCAAGCAATTGGTAGACCAGGACAAGTTAATCTAGGGCTACAACAGCAATTTCTGACCTATTTCCAACTTCTCTTCAACCACTCCTAACCACTATTCTGCAAAGGCAGTTGCTCTTAGAAACAAGAGGAAGCGTGCTAAGAAAAACATTCAGAAATAGTCTTTATGTATGTAGGTCTATGATGTGTATCTCATCGACTTCAAGACACCATTTCCAAAGAAAGATTTCGTACATATCTTTTCAATAAAAATAACTAAGAAACCTTTAACGTATATTGATGAGAATGAACAATGTGATGTTTTAAAGAATATTACTGAGGACAAAAATCTAAACCTACTATTAGAAAAGAATACTGTTTTCAATGTTTTGAAAACAGAGTACAATATAAGCTGATTATAGGATTTTCCAAATGAGATGAACGACTCAGAGAAAGTTAATTGAAAGTAATGAAAAGCGCGTAAAAATTCTTTTGCACTTCTAGAAACATTATAAGAGTACGTTAAAGGGCAGTATTATTGTGTGAAATAGCAGGTTACTGTGGCAGATGGATAGCAATTTTTTTGACAAAACTATTTTATTATTTTTTTTAGGTAGAAGATCGAACTTAAGTAAATACATAAGGTAAAAAGACATTTTATTTCTCACATATGTTTAGTTAAATTAATTTAGAACATATAGTGAAAGGCTATTTGCCTACGGTGATTATTTTGGAGTGACAGCTTGAGTGTGTGTGTGGGATAGTGTGTGTAAAATAGTAACAACTAAATAATCTTCATGTAAAATTTAAATTCTGAAAGATCAGCTTTTGAAATTGAAATTAAATTAGTGGATGGAGCGGAAGAATAACAATGTGAAATTCACAAAAAAAAGCAACAACATTTCCTAAATTAAAGCTTTTTTTCTCACAAAATGAGTTATTTTAAAGGGAGATAAGAATAAAAGTTAACAAAACTGCAGGAAAGTACCCCTTCATCACATCTGTAAAGTTTATATATATATCTCTCTCTACTTAAAAAATAAATGCTTTTCATAATGCTGTAATAAATTTATTTATACACATAATAATGATGTTTTGCATGAACATGCAAAAAAAGTTAAACGTGATGATGTATTGGTATTTTTACTGCCAATTATGAATAAAATTCCATATGCAGACAAATATAGACTAAACTGAAGTACAAATTAAAATGTGGAGATGAAGATTTGAAATTTATTTTTTTTCTGCCTACAATACATTGAAAAGTCATAGAACTACATAATACATGTAAATTACAGTTTTACAATTCGAGCAATGAATATAAACAGTAGTATAATTTGTACAATGGGGGTTGGTACACCGTTAGACCGATAGGGGGTATCCCCCTTCCGTAAAAAAATAAAAGTAATATTCAAGAGAGCTTCTGATAATTTTTTGGTATAAGCTTAGCTTAGAAAATAAAGATTATAAAAATATGTCCTCCATCGCAGAAAAAAAATTTCTATAATTTCTATGAAGAAAGTTATATTACTTATATTGGGAATAAAACATGCATTTTGCTCATGCATAGATAACGAAAGAAATATAAATTCAAAGACTTAGATTTATGAATGATCAATAATTGCTCATTTTATGTTAAAATTAGTATAATTGGTGAATCTTTCCGAAAAATGAATCATGCTTGTATACTTCGATGCAATGAGTATTAATGATTTTTAATCCAAACTACTAGAGATAAATTCTACTAGGCATTCATCAATTGCTACTCCAGAGGTTTGACATTTAGAGGACGTATTATCATGCGCATTCTATCATGTCCCAAAACGTTTGATTGGTGAACATCTGTTCTAAGACTAAATCAGGATTCACTATTGAGCACTATGGATGCCAGTTTGTTTGAAGCAGTGATGATCAAGTATGACAGACTAATAAACGGGTCTACCAGGGCTGTGTGGTTAAAGGCGTTTGCAAGAGTCATCCTGCCACAGCCAAGATCCGTGAGATGCTTGATGATACCACTAGTGCTATGGGCAGGGCTGTGTGGTTAAAGGCCTTTGCAAGAGTCATCCTGCTACCGCCAAGAGCCGTGAAATGCTGGATGATACCACTATTGCTATGGGCAGGGCTGTGTAGTTAAACGCCTTTGCAAGAGTCATCCTACCACCGCATGGGCCGAAAGATGCTGGAGGATACCACTAGTGCTATGGACACAACGCTGCATTATAATTAACACCGAACAATGATGCCTTCGTTGAACAATGATGCAATTATATTTTTATACTTAGTATAAAGAAATTCATAGTAGAAATTTCGAGAAGTTTTAGATTATTCACCAGTGATGCTTTTTACTTAAAGAATGCAAAATTCAATTTTAACTGGTTTATTCTGTCGGAATCTTATTAAATTTTTATGCTGAGTTTTTGTAAAAAACAAAGAGAAATGTACAGAAAATTTAGATTAACTTTTTAATACTAACGCTTGATAAAAGATCTTGAATTATACACTATAACTGGTATATTATAACTCTACACTGGTGTGCAAAAATTAAGGACGAGACGGTTTTTTCAATATAACTTTGTACAAAAGCAGTCCAAAGCAACACATTTAATACCGTAAGATCCCCAATACGTAAGGACATGAGTAATGTAAACAACACTTACTAAAAGAGAAATCAGAGGGATAAAAAGAAGCTTTATTGAAAAAGTAGCATGGAGCGCAATGCAACTGAAGGCCGAAACATCCCTGTGATGGGTGTCCAGTAAGAAATATCCGGTCTTTAGTAGGGGATATGATCTCCCCTGACTGCTAGGCAGGTTTCACAGCGTCTGCCCATGCTGAGAATGAGGGT
>BMAO01020857.1:0-39325 GCA_019973975.1 Trichonephila clavata | reverse complement strand
TATGGGGTTAACTTATAACATTTTATAGTTTCAAGAGTTTGATGAGTCGATGATGTTTGAACACTACTGTCTTTGGGCATATCTTGGATGTACCTACACAACTACTGCAACTCGCCACACCAGCCCAAGCACACTCCTGCAGCTAAGTAATGCCTTGAAGGAGAAATTGGTTTTATTGCCCCAAGACCTCATATACAACATGACAGTTCTTTGAAAGAGCTGCACCACTGTAATTGATGCCTTTTTTAAACTTTCCAAAAATGCCATCTTACAAAATGAATCACGAACTAGTACAAGAGTAATTTCCTTCTTGTAGTATTTTAATATCTAATTACATTTAACGGGAATTCAGTATTTTTTGAAAAATCCTCAAACAAATTTTTTTATTTTTGGAAAACAGCATAATTAAATATTATTTTGAGATTGTAAATGTAATGCGATAATTCGGAACACACACTTGCTTCAGTGTTCAAATTATTTTCATTATTTGAAAAAATCACTTTTATTATACATTGTTTTCAACCGGTTCCAATTTTCTGGCCTTAATGTGCTCTTGATGGTAAGTATATATTAAAAGTTATAACCTAAATTCATTTTACTGTATAAGAGCAAAATGCCTGAGGTCCAATTTGTCTCAAAATTCACTTCAAAAATTTTCTACGCTAGGGATAAAATTAACTTGTTTTTTTCCGATAAAAATTATTTTACTTGTATAAAACTTCCCAGAACATTTGAAAGGTTTAAAGTAAATCCTTTTTTCATTTATTACATGTTTAAGGGGACAGCCTTATCATGACAAAAATTCCTTAATTTGCAGAATAATTTGTGTGCCGAAAACCTTGAAATAGTTTATCAAATTTAACATACCCAAATTGGTAACAGAGCTACCACCATTTCTATATAACGGATAAATAAAAAGGAGAAAATTTTTAGTGTGATTTTAAAGGATATATTATATTTAACATTTTATATTTTCTAATTGAATAAATGTTTAATGTCACTATTTTAATATATGTATAATGCAAAAAGCCTGTCTCCTAAATTCATGTAATTATTGCGTATTAAATTCCCAATTTTCAAAAATGCAGAAAAGTCATAGTAGCACATTATTTTGAGGTGCTCGGAATCTCTCTTAAATTTTACACATCTTAAAGGTGTTTCCAGTTGACAAGATCTAATGTGTGAATCATATTATTACTAGTTCAAGAACCTTAATAGTTCATGACTTCATTTCTCTTAAGTAACAAACCAGCCGTAAAACTGGTAAAAATCCGGGCCATTGCGAAATTTATTCGCACCAAGGTATAGAAGTGGACTCTTCGCTTAAGGAAGCGTTTCTCAAAACGTGGGGCGCACCCGCGTAGGGAAGCGTGATAACTCTACGAAGGGTATTCAACTTATTGAAAAATCAAAAACAAAAGAATTTTCTTTTTTATAAAATAATTTACTGAAAGTAAATATAGAAAATACATTCTGTCATAAGAAATAACAAAACTAACATTTACACTAATATAATACACTCATAAATGTATCAGTACTGCACTAAATCTATTTTATTATTCATTTAACAGTACTAAATTACAAACAAGTTTAATAATTGCCAATGACCTCATGGGCTTGTCACATATATTATACACAAAAATTTACACTTATCTTGTTAATTTGTACGGTTTAAAAATAATTCCTTCACCTGCGGATTAAAAGTTACGTTATTCACTTTCCAATGCTTCCCTTTTCCACGAAGGCTCACATATGGGAAGTATTGGAAAGGGGAGAGAAAAGAAATAAATAAGGAAATTCTCTGATGTAAGTAAATCCTTCGCAAACACTGCAAGGTCCTTATTGCATTCCAAAGTTTTTGCAATAATTTTATGCTTAGCAATACACATAAAAGATCGTACTTTGGGAAGATGAATATATACGTCTGGGGCAATATACGCACTAATTGAGCGAGACGTAAAATTATACCGGAAGCATTTAAGAGGTTAAATTCGTATTGTAGTTTTAGCGTCAATGTATAGTATTATTGATTTCAATACATTAATATTTGTATGGAGGGTGAATTGTATGGTAATTTGTGATGAAAATTAGGTGTGATTGAATATTAGGTGGCAAATATTAGAAGTATGAGAAGCACTGCTTATGGGGTCCAGTCCAAACAAACGAGCGAAGATCGCCAACTCATGCCAAAAACACTTCTATCAATATGCCTAAGTTTCTATAAAGAAGAAAACAAAAAAGTAGCATTTTTAAAAAAATGAGTCATATTAATTTCTATAAAGATCTATCAGACAATTGTATACCAAAAAATTATAATAATAATACTCCACATATGAACAAAAGGAAACTTTATTTCCGTTTTCCATCTCTGATTCGAAAAGTTTTTTTTATAATGGGCTGCATTTTGGCACAGAACCCTTCACAGACACGATAAGTCATTCAAATGAGAGAGCCATTTCAGTGGTGGCAGCATCTAGTCGCGGCACTCAATAACAAATTTTGAAGTTTGAATTATTTTTATTCAAGCTCTCATCCGATACTAAATATTGCTACGATTTAACTTAACCAAGAGTACCAGAACCAAATTTAAACTCAAAAGACCTTTCACGTGCGTACCTACGCTTTTTGGATCCAGAAAATCTATCGATTCAAGCTGGGACTGAACTCGCAAACTTAGACTTATATAACAGACACGCTATTTCTAAACCATCGAGCCGACTGATTCGAAAAACAATTAAAAATATTTTTCAGCAGACTTATAAATATTATCAACGTTTTGGATTTTTGCCTTCTTCGTAAATTGAAAAACGATAAAAGGATTGTTTATAATATCACAAAAAAATTTCCGTTACACGCTTTAGTGACTGGTGTTACCGAATTGTTTGACTTTTAGTTAAGTTTGAAAGCGTTGCGTTGTTTCTTAGATCAACCATCGGATAAAGCGGTTAGCGACGGTGACTGCTATGCCGTAGGGCCTGGTTTCGAATCTCAGAGAATACATGGACGTTTGTAAATGTATAGTGCCTCTGCAGCATGGGGATATTCTAAATAGCCATCGAGCCGCAAGTCCTCTCGTAAATTGATGAAAGAGGAACAGGGGCAAGAGACCTCTAATCATCCCCAAAATTTTCTCACCCAATTTTGGGATGGAAACAAATTTAATGATATTCTCACCTCAAAGGTGATCAAAGCTACGACTAATGACAGGCGTTCAATCTAGCCCTTCGCCATGTTCAATTTCTTGAGTCAAGGTCCGACTACGTGAGACAGGTGGCATTAGCTAAAACAATACGGTTATTTGGTAACGATCTCGTGGCCGATATGTTATGAATTCCAACCCTAGTGTCACTGAAGACCCAAAATGTAGAGGCGCTGGTGCACACATTAAATGCGCCAAGGCTAAAATTCCTCCTACTAGCTCTATTTGGCAATTTAGAGGGAGGTGACAGCTCAAGTGTCGTTCTCATCACTTAAATGAGACTCAAAAAATTTCTAGTCTCATCAGCAATAGCTCTCATATTTCTTTATTGAGGAAGGTTTGTACACTCACTCACAAAAGCGTTGCTGCTACTCGAACCGGAGAATCTTGTTTTCACTTTAACAACTGCATTACAGCTAATATGAGTAATTGGAAGATTCATTATGTAGTCCGAAACATGAAACGATGTCCGTTACTTAAAAATTTAAACTACTTAATTTGCAGATTAACTAGTGATGTTCCCATTATGAAGATTTTAGTAATAATAAACACAATGACAAAAACATTGCATAAAGTTGAATGTGACCAGTAAAAGGATTCCTAATAAATGCTTGTAAATAAATTAACACATCCATTTTTTTAATAACATTTTTATATTTTTTCTATTTATAATATTTCCCTTCATTTATAAATTTAAATTATAGATATAATTGTGTCTTTACAATAATTTTAAAATATCAATTATTAAATAAACATTTAAATTTAATTTCTCACCATTTGTCTATTTTGATAAAATAAAGAAGATAAAAATCCATAATCTTATTAAGTGAAGGTTTCAATCTTTTATGAGATAATGGTCTGTTTATCTGAGATTTTAGCTTGTCACAAAACTGAGATTTCTAAATTTCAGATTCTTTTTGTAAACGATTTACAGTATAGAATAAATTGCATCACGTTCCCCGGTAAAAGAGAAATTGCTTTAAAAAAATTTAAATGCTTTAACTAATGTTTCTTCTGAATTGTGTGCTACAACAAAATGTGAAATGCATTTCATGAATAATGTTTATTTTTAAATCTAAACCTTTTTAAGCACATCGTTCTTACATTTAAAGAAAAAAATTTTAAGCACTTCTAAGTAAATACATGCCGTAATAGTCTTTTAAATAGAAACTATGCATTCTTCAAAATACACATTAACCAGGAAATTATTTTTATATATATACTTCTAAAAATGCTCTTACGTGCTTACAAAATATATTACAAAGCCTTTTTAATCTCCCGCCCAAAATTATAATTCCACGTTTAATCTATTAGATAGCGTTTAACAAAACAAGAAATTCTTAAAGTAAGGATAGTCATTTGAAATAGAATTTCTAATAATGCTCTTATCATGCCATAATAAAAAGGCAAATGATTGCAAAAGGCAGTGATAATGTAAATTGTCCTGAACCACACAACACATATATATTAGCGGTATGAACGTTACATAACACAAAACATTTAACACTGTTCCAATTACAAATATAGGGACAAATCATTTTCAGGTTAAAATTTAGCTCCATTTCTTACCTCACTGGTACCTTAAAACGAGAGAAAATATTTAATAGGCAGCTACTGTAAAAAATTTTCTGCAAGTATTCTAGAGTACGGTTTATTTCGGGATCATTATACATCAATAAAACGTTTTGGATATTAAGTTAATTTTAATACATACTAGAAAGACACCTTGCTAAAAATGGACTTAATATAATTCATTTTTCATAACAGAAAGCAAAACAGAGAAACTAAAATATTTTTGAGAACAACGTGTATTTAATGTATATATTAACTAGACATTAAAAATACGATACAAACATTTCATTAAGATGCGTGACATATACAAATAGGTAAAAATGTGCAAAGTCCATCAAACATAAAAATAATATCTGAAAAAAGGCAAAAATATTTCTGTATTAAAAGGTAGAAAACGTAATTCATATAAAATTTTCACGCTCCTTGATTGAAATTTAAACATTCATTTCACGCTTCTCATAAACGTCAATATACCCAAAATGATAGATTTCAAGAAATCCGTCTGTTCAAATTTCTTACTTATTGCTGTTTTTTACTGTGAAGGCGTACTAAATGACGTCTCAAGCTGCCGAGCTTAGAGAAAGATTTCTTGCAAATTTAACAATCAAAAGGCTTTTCGTTGGTATGAATACGTAAATGAGTTTTTAAATGATGAGATCGAGAAAATGACTTGTTGCATATTTCACATATATAAGGCTTTTCATTGGTATGAATACGCAAATTTGTTTTTAAATTATTGCTTTGAGAAAATTCCATGTTGAATACTTCACAAACATAAGGCTTCTCTTTGGTATGAATACGTAAATGCGTTTTTAAACTTCCACATTTTGATTAAATGCTTTAATACATACTTCACAAATATAAGGTTTTTCTTAGTATGAATACGCAAATGTGTTATTAGGTTACATTTAAGCTCGAAAGCCTTCATGCAAATTTTACAGGTGTAAGAACTTTTTTTACTATCAAAAAAGTGGTTATTTTTCAGATCACTATTGACTGAGGAAGCTTTTTCGCAAAAAACAGCATTCGCGTCTCCGTGTGTACGTAAATGCATGTTTAAATTACGATGATGAAGAAAAATCTTGCCGCATATATGGCAGGAACGGAATTTCTCTTTTGAATGAGTACGTAAATGAATCTATATTTGAGAACTTTGATAAAAAGTTTCCCTACAGATTTCCTGAAAATTAGATTCTTCCTTGGCTTCTGTAACTTAATTGTGTGCTAAATCTTCCATCTGTGGAGAAAAAGTTCTTTCTATTAGAATTATAAGGTTTATTTACAATTAGCCACTATAGATTCCGCCTAAAAAAGTTTTTCCTAAAATGAATGTGTTAAAAATACTATACTCGCTTCTAGAAAAGAAATTTGAAATCAGTTTGTGTAATTTTCTTCTTAATTGTTTGAATGAATCAAATTTTTCAAAAAATTCCGTGACTGCTCATAAAAAATTCGTTTTTTCCAAAGACTTGTAATAAGTAGTAAATCAGTATATTTTATCAACCGAATGCTTTCGATAAGAGAAGACTTCGCATTCTTCAATCGAATATTTCAGTGGATTGAATGAATTTTCTTTCTTTTCTTAACCACGTATGTACGATGTGAAATGTGATTATAAACCTTTGCTTAAGGCGTGGCACTGATGGAATAAATTCAAAAATTATAAGATTTTAATTGGCTTGGATATAGCAACAACATTAATTTATGGAAAAACAAAGCGATATATACGCCAAAATATGAGTGCAATATCAAATAAATATCATATTAAAAGTGGACTCTCCCCCCCCCGAGGACTTTTTAAATGGAAGAAGGACCCTGATTTTAAAATTATAATAATGTACAAAAATACATGTAATAAACATATTTTTACCATAACAATACATCATGTATCACATTAAATAAGTTTTTACAAACCCAAAATTTTTCAAATTAATCAATTTATAAAAATATTTAAGGCAATTATGATTTTTTTGAAAGCAGATCAGAACGTTCTATATGCTTGCCACGAATAGAATTTTTCTTGTATTCTTGCTGCATGGAAAGATATATAAGAATGTTTTTTAAAAACACGCTTATATATAAACAAATTCTTATATATAACAAAATACATGAGAATATTTTGTAAAAACATTCTCATGTATTTTGTTATAATTTTGTTCTCTTATTCTTAAATACATAAACTGTCTCCGGTTTTTGTAATTTTCTGATTATGTAAAAAGTTACAAGAAGAAATAGCTTATTAAAAGAAATCGATAATAAATTGTCTTTCGAAAATTCTTTGGCTTCATTTATTTAAGAATCCTCATTTACTGTACATATGGTCTTTGTGTGTGTTTGAGTGTGTGTCCTTAAAGTTTCTAAGTTTATCTTTTGTCTTTAAAACCGCTGGCTGGAGGGGCGTAACTGCACCCTCGCGTGGAGCAGAAAATGAACTAGAATTTAGAGTAGAGTTCTGCGATAAAGTATAGTGGGAAACTTGTTAAAAATGTGGAGAAGCTCGAATTTTTCTTCGAAATGACTACGGTTATGGGGATATGAAACAAAGCCAAAACTTTATAAGGTACAAAAGGTTCCGGAAAGGACGGAAGTCCGTTAAAGAAGACGACCACGCGAGACACCCGTCAATATCATTAACGAACGACTCGGTGCAAAAAGCGGATCAGTTTCGGAACAAGGACAGACTGTTAAGTGTTCGGATTGTTACACAGGATTTTATACACCCAAAACGATCATTCATTGCATTTTAATGAAGGATCTTCAAATGAGGAAAAACTGGACGACAATTGGATCTTGCATCAAGGCAACACTTCAAGCCGTAACACGATCATTGTTTTTGAGTTCCTGCCCAAAATGGATGTTCCAACGCCGCTGTACAGACCCAATATGGAACCAGTGGATTTTTTTTGCTTCCAAAGATGAAAGAACACTGAAATGAACTCAGCATGTGGCGCTGGAGGTGGTACAGATAGTCTGTTATTGCTCGATGAGGTAGCTGTATATACCGATGCGTCTAGAACGACCCTGTTAAAGCAACTCCCCGCAAGCGACCGACACTGCTCTCGTTTTGACGTTAACACCACCCCTTCAAGTTTTCTCCCCAACGCACCATCGCTCCAGTTAGTATATTACAAGCCAAGATACGTAATTGATTTTATATGTAACCAAGTCGCCCATCCGGTATAGTGGTTACCGACGTTGACTGATGTGCCTTAGGGCCTGGGTTCAAATCCCGGAGAAAGCATGGATGTTTGCCTATGTAAAGTATCTTCACGGCACGGGGGTACTCTAAATAGCTATCGAGCCACAAGTGCTCCCGTGAGGTTGGTGGAAGGAAAAGAGAGATGGGAAGTTCCTGACGACTAAAAATCGGGGTTAAACCGAGCCATACATTCACCTGAATGGTGCTCAATTCTACTGCTAATGACAGGCATACAATCTAGCCGGTTGCCATGATGAATTTCGTGGTCTTCGATATGATTTCGTCAGGTATTAGCAACAGCAAAGACAGAGATTCAGTATAATCTTTCGTTGTTTCTTAATCAACCAGACTCATTCCACTAATCGAATTACCTTCAATAATTAATTATGGAATTTTATTAATCAAGATTACTTTTCACCTCCAGACGGAAAAGAAATGTTAAAGTTTTCTGACAGTCACAACATAATAACTTACGAAACTGTCCAAATGAAAAAGACAAAACGAGGCTCATCATAGAAGTAAAATCATTCCAAAATGTTTTGTTATTCGTGGGATAAAGACTGAATATTCAAAAGAGGTGTAGAAAGGAAGTTGTAACTCAATAAATGACTTTTGATACACACGGAATGAAGATTTAGCATCCCTACAACGCAAACAAATAGGTCCGTTGGCGTGAAAATTTACCGCACATACCACCCCTGTTAATTAGTTTTCTTTGAGCATGCCTTGTGCTTATAACGAATGAGCGTATATCAAGACAGAAGACTAATGGGTAAATTAGATTTGCTGTGAATGATATCTAGTGACTATGAATGGGAACAAAAGGACAAAACGTGTTTCAGATCAATAATGTTAATCGACTTTTAAAATAATGTTCCTTCGTATTTTTATGGAAAATAAAAATAATATAATCAAACAGATTTCTTCAAACTTATGTTCTTCATAAAAATCAAGGTCTTTAGATATTTTGAGTCGTGTAAATCTTTCAATCATTCCGAACCCAGATACAGAAATATTTTAAAACATTTACATAAAACCCATCTCTGTGTATCTTTAATTACTAAATAAGCAAATTTTTGCTTAAGAAAGTAGAACAATATTTGAATTTTATTTTTTTCATTAATCTTGAAATATATATATACATCACTATATATATATTAGTATAATTATATATTTGTAATTTTGTACCATGTTTATGTGGTACTTAAAAATCCAGTTTTTAACCCGGGAGCGGGCGCGAAGAGCACTGAGTCTCCCCAGGGTCACGAAATTGTTAATTCTTGTAAAACGTTTCATTGGTTACCAATGACCTGGAAAGTATCATTATATATAACAGTTTTCATGTGAAATATAATCGTTTATGGTATATTTCACTATTTTTTGGGAATGGCAAGCGTTTATCCTTTTACAATCTTAAGGTACTTGATTTTACTGAGTTTCCCACTTGACCACATTTGTTTTTATATATTTTCAATGAGCATGCTACATTTGTAATTACTTACAACATGTGCTCTCTCTCTATCTCTCTCTCTATCTCTATCTCTATCTCTCTTGAAATATTATTTTAAAATACATTCTTTAAGACGATGACGGTTTTTTTATCGGGCTAACTTAAAACATCTTATAGTCCCAACAGATCAATGAGTCGATAATGTTGGAAGACCACTGTCTTTGAGCATATCCGGTAGGTTCCTGCACAGTTATTGCAACTTGGCAGACCAGCCCCAGAACACTCCTGGAGCCAGCTAATGCCTTGGTGGAGTAATTGGTTTTATTGTCCCAAGACTTCATAAACAACATGACAGTCCGTTGAGAGAGCTGCTCCGGTGTAATTGGAGATAATACCTTATTTTTTTTTACTTTTCAAAAGTGTCATCTTACAAAATGATTCAGGAACTAGTACAATTCGTATTATTTTCATACCTAATTACATTTGCAGGGCATCAGTATTTTTTGAAAATCATCAAAAATGTGTTCGCTTTTATATTTGGAACAATGTTTAAATATTTTTTTCAGATTGGAAATGTAATGAGGATTTGGAACACAAACTTGCATTAGTGTTCATGTTATTTTCATTATTTCTAAAAAACACTTTTATTAAGCATTGTTTTCAACGAGTTGGAATTTTCCGACCTTAATGTGTTCCTGATAAATCATGATCTAAATTCATTTTTACTATATAAGAGCAATAGATCTGATGGTCTAATTTGTCTCATGATTCATTTTAAAATTCTCTAAGAAATAGGTAAAATAAAATAATCTTTTTCTTGATAAATATTTTATTTTACTTGTATAAAGCTTTCCAGATATAATGAAAGCTTTCCAGTAAATATTTTTTTCGTTTATTACATGTTTGAAGGGTCAGCCCTATCATGACAAAAATTCCTTATTACGCAGAATATTAAGATTGCCGAAAACCTTCAAATAGTTTATCAAATTTAACATACCAAAATTGGCAACAGAAGTACCATCATTTTCTGTAACAAATAGATAAAATGCGAACATTTTTAGTGATTTTACAGGATATATTATGTTAGACATTTTATATTTTCCAATTGTGTAAATGTTTAATATTACGCTGTTTTAATAATAAGCAAAGCCTCTCACCTAAATTCATATAGAAATAGCTTATTAAATTCAGAAATTTCAAAAATGCAGAAAAATCATAGTGGCGCATTTTTTTGTAGTGCTCAAAAGTTTTCTCTAAAATTTTACACATCTTAAAGGGTTTCCCAGTTGACAAGATGTAATGTGAATCATATTATTACTAGTTCAAAAACGTTGATACTTCATGACTTCCTTTCTCTCAAGTAGCAAAATAGTTAAAAAGAGGGCAATTGCGAAATTTTTTCGCATCAAGGCATGGAAGCGGACTATCAACTTAAGGCAGCATTTCTTAAACTGTACGGTGCACCCACGTAGGGAAGAGTAATAACTCTACAAGGGAGGCACAAGCATATTGAAAAGTATAAAACAAAAGATTATTTTTTAACAAAAATAATTTACTAGAAGTAAACAAAAAAAATACATTCTGTTATAATAAAAAACAAAACTTACACTGATATTATACACTCATAAATGTATCAGTACTGCACACAATGTATTTTATAACAAATTTAACAATACTAAATTAAGATCAAGTGGAATAATTGCCAGTGGCCACAACACTTATCTTGATAATTTGAGAGATTTATAAATAATCCCTCAACTGCCGATTAAAAGTGACGTGATTCGCTTTCTAAGTCTTCCCTTTTCCACGCAGGCGCAAAAATGGGATGTATTTGAGGGTTGGGTGAGAGAAAATAAACAAAGAAGTAAATCCTCTGATTAAAGTAATTCCTTCGCAAACCATGTCAAATTCCTTATTGCATTCCAAAGCCTGAGGAAAAGTTTTATGGACAGCAGTGCACAGGAAAGATCGTTATTAAGAAACATGTATATAGACGTCTGGAGCATTTAACGCACCGATTGAGGAAGCGTTTATATGCACCGAAGGCACTTGAGAGTCTAAGTCGTATTGTAGCTTTAGTGTCAATGTATAGTATTATTGATTTCAATGCATTGTTATTTGTATGGAAGGAGGGGAGGGGGCGTGATTAAAATTACGATTGAATATTGAGGGGCAAATATTAAAATTTTGAGAAGCATTGGCTTGAAAAATCCAGTCCAAACAATCGAGCGAAGATCGCCAACTCACGCCGAAAACACTTCTCTCAATACGTCTAAGTTTCTCTAAAACAGAAAACAAAAAATAGAATATTTACAAAAATGAATCATATTATTTTCTATAAATATATCTCTCAGACAACTGTATACGAAAAATTTATAACAGTAATACTCCACACATGAAAAAAGAGAATATTTTATTATATATGTATATGTATACTTCTAATAATTCTCTTACGTGCTTAAGAAATATTTCAAAGCCTCTTTAATCTCCCGTCCAAAATTATAATTCTAGGTGTAATATATTAGATAGCGTTTAAAAAAACAAGAGATTCTTGAAGTAAGAATAGTCATTCGAATTAGAATTTCTAATAATGCTCTTATCATGCCATATTAAAAAGGCAAATGATTGCAAAAGGCAGTGATAATGTAAATTGCCCTGAATCACACAATACGTATAGAAAAGCTGTATCAACTTTACACAACACAAAACTTTTAATACTGTTCCAAATATAAATAAAAGAACAAATCATTATCAGGTTAAAATGTTGCTCCATTTCTAACCTCACTGGTACCTTAAAAAAGAGAAAATATTTAAAATTGTAGTGACTTTGTAAAACCTTTTCTGCAAATATTCTAGAGCTAGGTTTATGACGGGATCCCTATATATCAACAAAACGGTTTGGTTATTATGTTTAATTTTAAAATATACTTGAAAGACATCTTGGTAAAACGGAGGTAATATAATTCATTTTTCATAACTGAAAGCAAAACAGAGACACTAAAATAATTTAGAGAAAAACGTATATTTAATGTTTATATTTAGCTAGACATTAAAGATAGAATGCAAATATTACATAAAAGTGCAGTAATTGTACAAGTGAGTAAAAATGCAAAATCCGTCATATCAAAAAGTAATATCTGAAAAAAAGCAAAAAATGTCTATAGTCAAAGGTCGAAGACGTAATTGATATAAAATTCTTATGCAACTAGGTTAAAATTTAAAAATTCATTTCACTCTTCTCATATCTTTACAAGATCCAGCTAAAGGACTTAGCTTCTTCGCTGATCCTAAACTGAGAAAACAAAACAGAAACAAAGATCCCACGGCCTAGACCAAAGGAGGGGGGGGGGTGGAGCCCCTCCTGACGGAAGGAGAAAAAACAGAACTTAACTGCGAGGGTAGTGAAGAGACACCACCAAGCGCGCTGATTGGTCAAATTAAATAGCGCGCGCTTCCCCAATTTCCGGTTACAGATGCCCGTCCCTTTTCACGAAATCACTCCTACAAATCTCCAGCAACCGAGAGGAAAGATGTTACATGTCAAAAAATTTACATCCAACACAAATACGAACACACACAGACGCTGTCTAACTAATCAGACAGGAAAGACGTGTAAAAAGAAATAAGAGAAGCGGGGAAACCACTCCTATAAGGGAATTCGAGATAAGGGAGGGGAGGATAATGCCAGAAAAAGAGAGCGGATGTCCAAACATTTTTTAACTGCTGGATGCTCTTCTAATGTACCAAACATGTAAACACCCTAATGTCATGTAGCACAAAAGACGCTGAAGACCTAACGTGTAGAGCAGTGGTTCCTGAACTTTTCTATTCACTTCTCCCTTTTTGAATTAAATATTTCCCACTTTCTAAGTAGAAGAATAAGCAAAAGAAAAAAATTTATAAAATTCAGAGGCACATAGCTTTGGAACAACTGATATAAGGATCCTGATGCGGGTAAATCTAAAAAAGCACATAAACTTCTTATCGTGGAAGTGGCATCCTGAAAAAAATGTACTATATAGCTACTCAGTTATGGATTCGAGTTCAGGTACCACGTGAGAGAGGTGGAAAAGTAAAATTATGTTGAAGGTCAGATTTCTCACTTTGGTGTGGTGTAGAATTTTTTGGAGTGGATTGTCACCTCACCTGTGACGTCAACATCAATTGTTAAGTTAACAACCACTTACTGAAACCTTAACACAGTCTTTGGAGGAAACAATTTGAATCCATTATGCAAGAAATTTTTCAAAATAATATTACTCTAGACTTCCGACTGGATGATACAAAGACGTATTAGGATGGGATGGCGGGCCGTTCAGGTTAAAATATCTTCAGCCTTGTATATGCAAACTGCATTTAACGAAAGTTCAGTAAAAAAAAAATTGTGGTGCTGATTCAGATGTCGATCTCGTCATGCGATTATATTCTAGTTCTAAATTACGAAGGGATTTGTCAATATTTTGTAATTTGTTGACTGTTTCAAGTTTGTGATTATTTGAAAAGCCTTTAATTTCGTCGTTTTTGGAGTTTATTTTATGAATACTATAAGGGAAAAGACCAATCTAGAATTTAATATAAATTTAAATTGTATCGGAACTGTGAACCGATTTATAGTAGTAATATAGATCTTACACGGAAAGAGTACTGAAAGGAACTGTGTAAAATAAAATCTCAATTCATAAAAAAAAATTCAAAGAATTTCTAAAACATTTCATTTAAAATTGATTTATTTCTCCCCACCATTCTATCAAATTAATCTTAATTGAAGTTTTAAGACGAACCTATGAAATAATGACAAAAAATATTAACCTCTCTTAAAGTCACTCTCGCACACACTTAATCTCTTTTACCTGTTGCAATGATTAAGGTTTCCGAATTGTACATATATTTCCACCCGAGTCGAATTTGAGAAGGCTTCTAACTTATAGGGTTAAAAATTGGCACTTCAAACTTAAAAGGTGAAATAAAGGACTCTTGTAAATATCACAAAGAAAAGGATTTTCATTAGTATGAATACAAAAATGTGGTTTTAGTTGTTCTCTATTAAAAAAATTCTTGTTAAATACGTAACAAAAGTAAGGGTTCATGAATACGCACAAATGATTTCTTACACTAAGTTATTGAGGAATCCTTTCAAAGGAAGTTTCTCAAACGTAAAGGCTTAGGTTCGAAGGAATAAGCAAATGAATTTTCGAAGCTTCGTGAAGAAATAGGGGTTTTTTTAGCATATTCCACAAACGCATCTGTAAAGGAATCAAAAAGAAAATAATTGTAACTTTACACATCCGAATACTATCATCAATATTTGGAAATTTTGTGTCCTTCATTCACAAAAAGTAATAAAATAACTGTTTTGAAATCATAAGAACTCTTCATCTCAGCCTAGTTTTACTGAATTTTTGTCTGAGTATTAATTATAGTTTAGAAAAAAGTTACTGTTGCTCGAACAAAGAATTTATTTTTCTTTTTACAAGTACATTTCACCTAAAATGCAGATATAATGCAGGTAATCGGTAGCTCGTTTAATGTGCGTCAAACAGGAAATAATGATCCTCACTTGAAGAAATCACCTTTTTAATCTGTAAATTAACTAGTTCATCAATCGCCAAACTTTAGATTTTTATAGACCACTAAAAGGGTAATCTGCTAATTGACTTAATACTTATATGATTGACCACTATAAGACAAAACAGTATGAATATTTTGTTACTTATTCATGTCTCTGTTTATATTTCCATATAACTGGAAAGGAACTTCACGAAAAACAAGAACAAACTCAAAACATTATCAACTAATTAAAGTATTATACCGCAAATTTATCAATTCTCCTTCTCAAATCTCTCTATATATACCCTCAAAAGTTTCTACAAAGATGGTATGTGAAATTTTGCTAAAAATTAAAAACATAAGTTTGATCCTTATTCCAAAACACGTTTTGTGGCTCGTTATTTTTGTGAAACAGATTCTTCATAAAAATAGAAATAATGTCCTAGTTTTTAAAGTGACCAGCAAAATATGTTTACACATTTAAGGTTGGTTTCCGCTGAACTAACTGAGGTGCTCATTTTCATCACTTTAGTAATAGTATACTCATTCATATAAGAACAATAAAAACAATAGAATAGGAAATGAACAAAGATTTTTATAATTGTATAAAAATATATCAAAATTGGATTTAATAATATTTTATCTGCTTTTGTTGATTACATTTCTGGTAATAAACTACAATCATCTGCATGGTTTAGACCAGTGGTGGGCAAACTTTTTTAATGGGGGGCCACAAAGTTTAAGAAATTCTAGAGGAGGGCCAGAATTATAGAAAAAATGCATTTTGTGTTAAAAAGCTTTTAATCATTATGTTATAAAAACATTACAGCATTACACACAAATGTTACAAATTACTTTTTACCTTAAATAATATTTATTTTAACTTTTATTCGAAGGCCCTGACATGTTAGACATGTGAGACATATGGAATTGTTTTTGAGAGAGAGATTTTACATAATATTTTCGAAAGCAGATTCCAGCTGTGACGAAGCAACTTTCAGCAGTTCGAAAAGGTGTTCATCAGTCAATCGGTTTCTGATTGAGTTTTTCCGCAATTTCATGGTCGAAAAAGTCTGTTCGCACATAAGACGACGCAAACATCGCCATAATTTTCTGGGCGTGAGCAATCATCTTTGGGAATTCAGCTTTCGGCAGTGCTCTATAAAAATCTAGTTTTATGGAATTCAAGAACAATTGCTTTAACTGGGTACTACACTGCATTTCAATAATTTCCAACTGCAATTCTGGAGATACATTTTCCGGGTCTACATTAAACGGCATCGAGAAAACATCTAGCGATGATTGAATGTGCTTAAAATCTTGAAACCTAGTTTCAAATTCTGCGTGAAGTTTTTTCAACGCCTGACTGAAATCTTTTAGTTTATTCTCACTTACAGGTGACATGGATTTTAAACGCGGAAAGTGAGTTAAATCTTACTTCGCCATGCAGTTATAAAATAGAAAAAGCTGAGTTTTAAATTATTTCAGACAACCCCAAGTCTCATCTATAAATTGGTTCTTTCCTTGCAATTTTTTGTTTAATTTGTTATAGCGTTCGAGCAAATCGGTAAAAAATGCAAAATCGGTACGCCAATCTTTGTCTTCAAAAAGTTGCAAATCAGACCATTTGTCTGATTTATCCTTTAAGAAATCTTGTATTTCCTCTTTTAAATTCCAAACCCGTTCAAATGCATATCCACAACTTAACCATCTTACTTTCGTGTGGTAAAGAAGAACAGAATAATCTGCGTCGACTTCAATCAGAAATTCTTGGAATTGTCGGTGTACCAAGCCCGAGATCGAATCGTATTAATTAGTTTTGAAACCACATTAAGTACATGGGTAATACCTATTGCAGCTTTACAAAGGACGTCCTGGTGAATTATGCAATGTAAAAATACAACATCGTGATTAGGATTCTGGTTCCGAAAAATACCTGAAAATCCCGAGTTTTTTCCAACCATATTTGGGGCTCCATCTCTGTTATATTGCATAATTTTGAAATGGGCGCATTTAAATTTTAAAGGCCTTCGGAAAATTCGTTATAAATTATTTGCCTCGTCGTTTTCCCTTTTATTGATTGCAGACAAGCTAGCTGTTCAGTAATATTAAATTCGTCATCAACGCCTCTAATGAAGATTAATAATTGGGCAGTGTGTCACTTCGATCCGTACTTTCATCCATCGTCACTGAAAAATATTTAAAGTTTTCTATACGCTGCCTAAATTGAGTCGACAAGTTAGATGCAATGGCATCAATTCGCGTTGTTACTGTTTTTCGCGATAAGCTGACAGACTCAAACTCTTTAATTTTTTCTGGACATAAAATTTTGCTCATACTCACCATATAATCTTTCACAAATTCTCCTTCTGAGTATGGTTTGTTATGTTTAGGCTATTTTATAAGTCACAACATATCCAGCCAGTTTAGAAGCCTTTTGAGCAATCTTTTGCTTTATAAGCATGTTACGTTGAGCAGATATTGTTTTTAATAAGATTTCCGGATTTATTTTTTTTCTGCGTCACATTCATCAAAGCCTGTTTAGTTTTTGAATGTTTGGTGTTGAAATGGCGAGCAAGATTAAAATCTTTAGATACCGCCACTGCTTCATAACAAATAAGACATATTGGTTTACCGTTGTATTTCGTAAAAAAAAAAATATTTACAAGTCCACTCTTCTTTAAACAAACGATACTCGGAATCGACTTTTCTTTTTTTATGCTCCCTTATCTTAAAATGGAGGAAGTTCAAAATTTTATGAATGTAAAGCGTTACGCGAACAATCAAGGACAAGAGACAAAATTAACGTAAAACGTGCGGATTGGTCAGTGACAGCTGGGGAGTGGCGGCTGAGTTCACTCACCCGCGCCTCTCATTTAACCACGCTTTGCACACCGTATTATGCAACACATGAACTGCGCGGCTAGTTCAGCTTCTTCTGTAGGCTATGCATCTATTATTCTACTAAGTAAAATCCACTTTAAACTTCTCGACCGTCAAAACGTAATTGCAGCGGGCCATGTACTACCCATGTCGATAAACCCTCGGCGGGCCGGATTAAATACTTTCGCCGGCCGTACTTTGCCCATCACTGGTTTAGACAATTTTAAGAAAAATCAGTAGTTTCGTAAATATTTCAATTCTTTCTTTCTATATTCTCATCTGTTTAGCCCAAACGAAAGTGAATGCAAATTCTATAATCTTGTTTTAGCCCAGATATCATTCATTTGGGTGAGTGTGATTCATTCATCTGACTTTTCGCCAGACAGATAATTCTGTATTTTATAAAAATTTTAGTTAAATTTTTGTAATTACATTTCATCACGTTACCCCAAAAAAAGGTAAAATACTTTAAAAAATTATAGCATTTTATATATGGTTTTTCCTGATTATTAGAACAAAATGTAAAAAGTGAATACTTTTAAGTCTGAAAATTTCTAAGCACGTCATCCGTATGCTTTAAAAAGACTAATCACTTTCTGACGTAAGTACTAAACCTTACTAAGTATTAAAATTTAAATAAAAAAATTACGGTCTTAAAAAAAACTTATTTACCAGGTATATCATAGTTATATAGCTCTCCTGTATTTCTACTTACATTATAAGTAGAACATTATACTACTTACATTATAAGTAGCTATATAACTACGAGTAATTCCAAAACTATCTATACCTAATTTCGTATCATTTCATGTAGTACATAATATTTAATAAAACTAAACATTCTTAACGGAATAAAAATGATTTTTTTAAGATTCCGTAATTAATTTCCTTAACTTATATGAGTGCATGTAAGTAGTATGCAAGAAATCGGGACATATAATCCTATTATAAGAATAATAATGATAGTAAAAATTCGTAAATACTAAAAATAATTACTCCTTTTCATTTAATAATCAAAATATTAATAATTCTGCATCTACTAATAAATTTCCTAGAAATTAAAATTTATATTTAGTCTAATGTAGCAAAAAAAGGCTCTTACTTTTTATTAGATGTAAATTAATCTAAATCAAACAAAATATGTTTGCGGTTTCAACTCTACAGAAAACAGAGCATTTAAACTTTGTTCCCTTTTTAAACAAAGGGACAGATCAACATGAGGCTCAAATTTTCACATTTATTAATTCACTGGCCCCATAAAATAGGTAAAATATTCAATCTGTAGTCGATTTTAAAAACATTTCTGAAAGTCTTCGAGGAACGTCTCTGTTTACATCTACCAGAATGAAAAAAAAAACGCTATGCGTATTATTTTCTCTAAAAATATGTCTAATTTTAAGATACACTAGGAATACAGCTTGTTCTAATAGCATGACTGAAAACAAAAAATAGAAATTGAAGTAGATTTCAGAAAAACATGCATTTAATGTTTCAATTTAGCTGGAAATAAAATATAAAATACAAATATTGCGCAACATTGCGTGACATATAGAAAGTTAGTAAAAATGCAAAATCCAAAATAATATCTGAAAAAAAAGAAAAAATTGTTCTGTAGTCAAAGAAAGAAGAAATAATTTATATAAAATTGTCATGCTCCATGACTGAAATTTAAAGATTCATTTCATGCTTCTCACACACGTCAATATACCTACATAATGAATTTAATCAAATCCTTTTGTTGAATGTCAGAACAGACTTATGATGAAGAAGTACTAGGTGTCGTTTCAAGCTTCTGAGATGAGAAAAGGATTTCATGCAAAAATCACAAACATATGGTTTTTCTTTGGTATGAACACGCAAATGAGTTTTTAAATTACCATTTCGAGAAAAGGTCTTGTTGCATATTTCACATTCAAAAGCCTTCTCTTTGGTATGGATATGCAAATGTGTTTTTAAATGACCAACTTGAGAGAATGCCGTGTTGCATACTTCACAAGCATAAGGCTTCTCGTTGGTATGAATGCGAAAATGCACTTTTAAACCACTTCTTTTAGAAAAGGATTTTCCGCAAATTTCACAAACATAAGGTTTTTCCTTGGTATGAAGACGCAAATGCGTTTTCAAATTACATCTCACTGAGAAGCTTTTCTCACAAATTTCACAAACAAAAGGTTTTTCATCGGTATGAATGCGTAAATGGATTTTTAAATCTACATTTCGGGAAAATGTCTTATTGCATATTTCACAAACATAAGGTCTTTCATTAGTATGAATGCGCAAATGTCTTTTTAGGTTATCCTTTTGCGTGTAAGCCTTCATGCATATTTCACAAACATAACCCTTTTCTTCGACATGAAGAGGCCGTCTATATTTCAGATCTCTATTGACTGATGAAGACTTTTCACGTAAAACTGCTTTTGCCACTCCGTGTGTAAGTAGATGCAATTTTAATTTATGATGATGAGAAAAAGTATTTTCACATATACGGCAGGAAGAGGATTTCTCTTTTGAATGAGTGCGTAAATGGATCCGTAGATGAGAACTTTGATCAAAGGTTTTCCTGCATATTTCACAAGAGTAAGATTGCATCCTTGCTTCTGTCATTTGATTGCATGGTAAGACTTCCATCGGAGGAAAAAAAGTTCTGATATCTATTTAAATTATAAGGTTTTATGTCAAATGAGCCACCATAGATTCCGTCTAAAGAATGTTTTTTCTAAGGTGTATTTTAATTAAATATATCCATTTTGAGGAAAGAAATAAGAAATCAGCTTATTTAATCTTCTTTACTATATTCTTCACACTTACGTTGCAGTTGTAATTTTTAACAAGAATCATTCAATGCTAATAAAAGAATTCTTTTTCTTAAATTGTCTTGTAATAAGTATCCAAAAATTAAAATTATATCAACCGAATGTTTTTGCATAGAAAGGCCGTCGAGTTCTTGAGCTCCTTATATATTTCAGTGGATTGAATAAATGCTCTTTCTTCTCTAGCCACGTATATACAATGTAGAATGTGATTATGCTCTAAAACCTTTCGTTAAAACGTGGCATAAATGGAATAAATTTAAAAATCGTACGGCTTTGTTTGGCTTGGATATAGCAACAACTTTAAATTATTGAAAAGAAGGCGATGTAAATACCAATCGAGGATTTATTTTTTAAAAAAAAACTTTCATTTCTGAATTAGAGTAAAGAGTATTTTAAAAAATAACATTTCAATTTAGTATCATATTAAGAATGAACTTTCCCCGAGGACTTTTTAATGAAAGATGGACCCTCATTATAAAATTATATAATAATGTATAAAAATACATCGAAAAGCCATACTTTTACCATAAAAAAATACATCATGTTTCACATTAATACAATTTTTACAAGCCATAATTTTTTAAATCAATCGATTTATAGAAAAATAATAAGGTACTTTTGAATCTTTTAAAAGCATATCGGAATATATTCTATACCTCTGTCATGGTTAAAATTTCTTCATTCTCTTTTAGCTACAAGGAAAAATGTTTCTTAAAAACATTCTTATATATTTCATTAACCTTGATCCCTTATACTTGACTACTTCAACGATCTCCGGTTTTTGTTATCTTCCCATTATGCAAAAACTTACACGTAAAAATACTTTATTAAAAGAAATTGATAATAATTTGTCTTTCGAAAATCCTTTGGCTGCATCCATGGGAGAATATCACGATTTACTGTATTCATGGTCTGTCCCCAAAGTTTCCGAAATGATTATTTGTAGTTGTAAACACTGCCTGAAGGGGCGGAACTGCACGCTCGCCAAGCAAAAAATGGACTAGCCTCTGGAGCAGTATTATGCAATCAAGTTTTGTGTGAAACTGGGTAAAGTTGGGAAGGAAACGCCCGGATTGCTTCGGAAAAACTACAATGACGGGAAGATGAAATAATGCCAAGCTTTCATGTGGTTCAAGTGGTTCCGGAAAGTTCGGGAGCCCGTTAACAATTACGAGCGCAAAGGACACCCGTAAATATAACAAACGGATGACTCAGTGCACAAAGTGGATAAGTTTTGGAGCAAGTCTTTGGATTTGCAAAGGTGTTTAAATTCCCAAAAAAAATCATTCCTTGCGTTTTAACAGAGGATTTTCAAATGAGGAAAGTTTGTGCGACTATTCGATTTTGTATTATGGAAAAAACTTCAAGCCACATCGCACTCATTGTCTCCGAGTTCCTGTCCAAAAGGGGTGTGGCAACGATGCGCCAGCAGCTGTACATACCCGATATGGCACCAGCGGACTTCTTGTTGTTTCCAAGGGTGAAAAGATCCCTGAAAGGAACTCTGCATGTGACACTGAAATCGGTTCAGGTAGTCTATTCTTGCTCAACGAAGATGCAGTAAATACCTCTTCGTGGAGCGTGACCCTTCCTCTACAACTGCCCAAAAGCAATCGACATTGACCTCTTTTGGAAGCTAATATCCCGCACCAACTTTTCCACCCGACGCTACTTCACCCCTTCAGCCAGCATTGCCAACCACAAAAAATCAATACGTGTATGATACAGTATATTACAATCCATGATATGTACTTTACTTTATAATTAACCAAAATGGAGTATTTCTTGTTTGCAAGTAAATAATCCTACGAGCCCTCTTGGTAATCAAAGAACTACACTTGGGGAGGTATCTGGCACATTACAATGCATACCTCTACACCTCATCACTTTATTTATCTTTGTGCCATGCCGAGGGGGCCGATGTTCGTTAAATATATTGAGGTTCAAATTTCCTCCTGAAGGCGTAGTGCCAGGTGAGATTTCGTCTTCATCACTTGACCATGGCTCAAATTACAAGGTTCGTCGCCAATAGCGATCTCGTGCAGCTTTACAGAACGACGTAAATATAGCTCTAACCTTGACTCCTCCTGAGTCGATTTCGTGCAGGCTTTTAATTCACAGGGTGAAGAAATAACTCTTTTTAATTTTGTCCGATCTTTTCATTCATTTTCTGAATACTATAAAAAGACAAATCTAGAATTTTATATGAATTCCAATTGTATAACAACTGAGAACCGATTTATAAAATTAATACAGACCTCACACTGAAAGATTACTGAAATGAACTGTATAAAATAAGAGAATATCAACCCATAAAAAGAAATTTCAAAGAATTTCGAAAACACTTTTTTCCATTCAAATTTGATTTATTTCTCCCCTCCATTATATCAAATTAATCTGAATATAAGTTTTAAGACAAACCTCTAAAATAATGACTATCTCTCCCTCTGTCACTCTCGCTCACACTTAATCTGTTTTATCTGTTGCGATGACCACAATTTTCTAATGGTCAAGGTCATAATCTTATAGTCTGCATATTTCCTCCCGAGTCGATTTCGAGCAGGCTTCTAATTCATAGGATGAAGAAATGGCGACGCTTCAAAATGAAACGTTGACAGAAAGGATTCTTGCAAATATCCCAAAGAAAAGGCTTTTCATTGGTATGAATACGCAAATGTGATTTTAATTACTCTCTATTAAAAAAATCTTGTTAAATACGTAACAAAGGTAAGGGTATTCTTATGAATGAATACGAAAAATATTTCTTACACTAACTCACTGAGAAAACCTTGCAAAAGAATTTTCACAAATGTAAGGTTTTTGATTGGAAGGAAAAAGCAAATGAATTTTTGAAGCCTCGTGGAGAAAGAGGGATTTCTCTAGCATGATTCACAACACACACACACACACAAACACATCTATATAGCAGTCAAAAAGAAAATAATTGCAAATTTACACAGACGAATCCTATTATTTTCTATAAATATCACAAATATATACCAAAATATTATGACGAAAATATATCACAAATCAAGATAGGATAAATATTTTACAATTATATTCTCTGACTTGTGATGCAAAAAGTAATAAGCCCTTTTGTTTTCTGCAATTACGAGTTTCATCAATATTTCTAAATTTATGTCCTTCATTCAGAAAAAAAAATTATATATATATATATATATATATATATATATATATATAAAATCGTTTTTAATACCTAATGACTCTTCATCACAGCCTAGTTTTATTAAATTTTTGTCTGAGTATTATTTCCAATTTAGAAAAGTGTTGCCGTTGCTTGAAAAAGAATTCATTTTTTTCCACAAGTATATTTCACCTAAAATGCAGATACGAGGTCAATTCAAAAACTAACCGCCGTTTGGGCGTGGAGCCGGAAGTATGGTTCGGAGAGCTTTCAATCGAATTCACGAGCAATCACTCATTCTGTAAGCTTCCAGTCGGTGAGTGAGAGTGTCGTTGAGCCAAGAATTTTGCTAGTTATAACATGACAAAATGCGTGCCGCCATAGAAAATCCCGCGAATTGTGAGGTGCAAGGAGTGGTAAGATTTCTGTGGGCCAAAAAAACTGTCATCAGCGGATATCCATCGTGAATTATGCGCCATATACGAGCCAAATATTATGAGTGAATGTATACTGCGTCAATGGATACGCTTTTTCAAGGACGGAAGTACAAACATCCATGAGGAATCACTGAGTGGAAGGCCGTTTTTAGTGAGTGCTGATCTCATCAAATAAATCGATGAAAAAACTCGTTTACTCCTAATTTCACAATCTCCCAACTTCCAGAAAACTTTCCAGACATTTCTTGGGCAGTTTTGTATGAGACAGTCGCAGGTACATTAGGCTATCAAAAGTTCGTGGGGTGGCGTGCTCGATGGGTTCCGGAAAGGCTCCCGGGAATTCCCAAAACCAGTCAAATGGGTGCTGCCTTAGAATTTCTTTCCCGGTTCCACATGGATGGGGAGTACTTTTTTTTATCAGAATAGTGACTAGTGACGAATTTTGTGTAGCGCATGTCAATGCGCAAACAAAACAGTCAATGGCATGGAGTCATACCGGTTCTCCATCCCAGCTCCAGAAAGCCCATCAAACTTTACGAGGATGCTGATGGTTACCATCTTTTGGGATGCTCAAGGAATTTTGCTTATTGAATTCATGATACGTGGAACAACAGTAAATTCTGAAGTTCATTGTCGCACGTTGAAGAAATTGAAAATACGGATCCAGAACAAACGTCGTGGCCTACTGAGTTAGGGGTTTGTGGTTCTGCACTATAACGCGCGCGCTCGAGTCAGGTCGCGCTGTAAGAACACGAGAGATTTTGCGCAAACTCAAATGGGAGGTGTTTCAACATCCTCCCTACAGCCTGGACTTGGCTTCTTCTGATTACCATCAGTTCACTGCAATGAAGAAATGGCTTGAGGGACAGCATTTTGCTGACGACGAGGAACTTAAGGTATGTGTACACCTTCAAAGAAAATTTTTGAAAAACAGTAATATTTGCTACTTAACAATTTTTTACTGATGAAACATAACTTAAAACTATGAAAAATAAATTTAATATGTTACTTATAGCACAAAAAATGGGGAGAAAAACATAGTGAAAATAGTAATTTAATTTATTCTTAGAGTAACGCACATAACTCAAATGGAGAAACAAAAATATCACTTTTCTGTAAATTTGATGCTGATCATCATAATATTTTTAAGGCTTGTGCTATTTTTCTGAGAATATAATCAAACTGTTACATTTTTTATCAAGGTTCGAGTAAAAGAACATTGAAAAGCCATTAAAAAATTATTACGAGACATGATATACACCTTAGTTTCTAAAAACATATCAACTTTATAATCATGAAACTTGTAGGATTTCTTTAAATCTATAAAATAAATGTTCTTGTAAAATTTAAACTAATTTGGTTCACAACTTTTTCTGGTACACACGTTGTCAGATACTAATACGTTAAAAAAAAGCATTTTGAGATAAACCAAACTAAACTTTCAACTGCATTTTTTAAATTTTTTGCAATTTTCTTCCTAATTAGATATACTTAAAATGCCCATGATTTATAAATAACACCCTTTTTACTATGAAAAACAATTATTTGTTTTCCTTGGAGCTCTTAAAAGTTTTCTGCGCTACCTTACATTTGGTGTTAAATGCCGTTTTTCTGTATCGTTAATTCTATTAACGTCAAAATATTTGTATGATTTTAAAGTAAAATAACCAGGAGTTGATTAAGTTTTTTTTTTAAATGTTAACACAACCCTTGTACCCATCATTAAATTGTATAACAGAATCTAATGCACCAGATTTTAAAGTTTTGAGGCACACGAAAACTTCTTTCTGTACTCTCTGCGATATAATGCCATTTAAACACTTATATGAGTTTTGTGTTTTGCCATGCAGGCATTTAGTAAGTAGTTCTGTAGTACATAATTCTAAATATGTTGGCTTAATCATGTTTAGTACTTCATTGGATAAACCCTTATATTTTTCTTTTGACTTTTTCCCACAAGATAATGCTCGCTGGTAGTAGCACCAACTACCTTTTCCGATGGGACACTGTCTATGTATGGGTTTCTCGACACAATGAAACAGGGCCGCAATAACATTTTATAGAAGATCGGAGAGGTTTCCAACATTGATGCGAACAGCAATCCCATCACAGTTTTGCAATCGGTCAAAAAAAGAGTCGGTAAGTTTGCCTTTACTAGACAGATTTTTATTTTTCGACTTTAGTTTGCGCAATCTCGCACCTACTCTCTTTTAAACTTGACCGATGCATCCCTTTTATGTAACGTTATCTTTCCCATAAGTATCTTTCACACTGATAAAGCCCTTAGAATCCCCGTCACCATAATACTGTGCATATTTAAGGCCTCTGTTCCCAATAGAACGTTGGAAGATTCTAGTAGCACCAACAGCTTCCATTTTTAATACAGAATCTTTAAAATTGCTATGGCATACGTGATCTGCTGCAAAATTTCCGACTCAATGCTTTTAAGCATTTTGGAAATCTTTCTGCAGGTGGGACAATATGACTATATTATTTCAATTCAGGCAACAGACCTGTGTCAACAGACAAAGATGAGGCGCACCCATTCATGAAAGTGTAACCCTAATTTTTATACGGACCAACAAAATATGTTCACAGACTCAAAGTTGGTAATCGCAGAACCCTCCAACTGAGGTGCTCATTTTCTTCACTTTAGGTAATAGTATACTCATACATAAAAACAATAAAAGTAATAGGTTACGAAACAGAACAGATATTTTTATAATTGTATGTAAATGTATCAAAATCGGATTTTATAATATTTTATCTGATTCTGTTTATTATATTTCTGTTAATAAACTACAAGCAGCTATATGGTACAAACAATTTTACCAAAAATCCATAGTTACGTAAATATTTCAATCTTTTGTTTCTCGATAATCATCTGTTTAGCTAAAAAAGAAGGTAAATACAAATTCTGTAATTTTATTTCAGTCCAGTTATCTCTCCTTTTGGAGAGTTTGGTATACTCATACGACAAAATGTAAAAAGTCAATACTTTTAAGTTCGAAAATTTCTATAAGCATCTCATCCGTATTTTTTAAAAAGATTTCAATAACTTTCTGAAATAAAAAATACTATTCCTTAGTAAGCATTTAAATTTAATTGGAAAAATAAGATTGTGTAATAAAACCTTTTAACCAGGTATAAATCACGCTTATAAATCCTATATATATACTTCTAATAATATTACATCTTAAGAAAAATTTCAAACCCGTTTCCAATCCACCAACTACGGATAATTCCAAAATTATCTATACTTTTAATCTCGTATCAATTCATATACTAGATCAAAATAAACAAAAATAAACATCCTTAAGAGAATAAAATAATTTTTTTTTTAATTTCGTAATTAATTTCCTTAATTTTATGAGTGCATATAATAAGTACGATGTAATAAATTGATACATATTCCGATATAGAATAATAATTCTAATAAGAATAAGCAATTACTAAAACACATTTCTCCTTTTCAAGTAATAAGCAAAAGGTAGATACTTGCACTCGTCCACAACAAACGTTTCTTAAAATATAGCATTTAATCTAAAGCAGGAAAAAAAGTTCTTTCTTTTTATTAGATGTAAATTAACCTAAATCACACAAAATCGCTTGCGGTATCAACTCTACCCAACAAAGAGCATTTAAATTTTGTTCCCTTTTTAAATAAAGGGGCAGATTAGCATGAGTTTAAATTTTTTTTTTCATTTCTTACCTCACTGTCCTCACAAAATGAGGGAAAGTATTTAATTTATAGAGCTGACTTAAAAATCAATTCTGAAATTCTTCCGTGTTTACATTCACTAAAATAAAATAAAAAGTTATGCGTGATACTTTCTCTAATAATATATCTAATTTTAAGGTATACTAGAAACCCAACTTGTTGAAAACCTGAACATAACTAAAAACAAAAGAGAAACTTAAATATATTTGTCAAAAAAAAAATGTATTTAATGTTTAAATTTGGCAAAAATTAAACATAACATACAAACATTACACAACAATGAGTGACCTATATAAGTGGGTAAATATGTAAAATCCAACTTTTCCAAAAATAATAGCTGAAAAAAGAAAACTTGTTCTGTAGTCAAAGGAAGAAGATATAATTCATATAAAATTTTCATGCTCCATTATTGAATTTTAAACATTAATTTCAAGCTTCTCAACCACGTCAATATTCTTAATAAGATGGATTTAACCAAATTCTTTTGTTCAAATATCCAACATGCTGCTATTTCTTAGGGTGAAGAAGTACTATATGACGTTTCAAGTTCCAGAGATGAAAGAACGCTTCCAGGCAAATGTCACAGACATAAGGTTTTTCTTTGGTATGAATACGCAAATGAGTTTTTAAATGACCGATTTGAGAGAATGTCATGTTGCATACATCACAAACATAAGGCTTCTCGTTGGTATGAATGCGAAAATGCGTTTTTAAACCAATACCCTCAGAGAATGATTTTTTTGCAAATTTCACAAACAAAAGGTTTTTCCTTGGTATGAATACGTGAATGAGTTTTTAAATGTGCACCCCATGAGAAAATGTCTTATTGCATATTTCACAAATATAAGGTCTTTCGTTAGTATAAATACGCAAATGTCTTTTTAGGTTACCTTTATGCGTGAAAGTCTTCATGCAAATTTCACAGACGTAAGATATTTCTTTTTTATCAACAAGCTGGTTATTTTTAAGATCTCTGTTGACAGATGAAGATTTTTCACCAAAAATTGCGTTTGCCTCTCCGTCTGTGCGTAATTCCATGTTTAAATTACGATGATAAAGAAAAATCTTGCCGCATTTATAGCAGGAACGTGATTTCTGTTTTGAATGAGTGCGTAAATGAATTTCTATTTGAGAACTTTGATAAAAAGTTTCCCTACATTTTTCGCAAAAGTTGGATTCTTCCCTGGCTTCTGTAATTTGATTTCTTGCTAAATCTTCCATCCGAGAGGAAAAAAAGTCCTTTCTATTTCAACTATAAAGTTTTATTTCGAATGAACCACTATAGATTCCGTTTAAAGAAAGTTTTTCCTAAAATGAATGTTAATTAAAATATATCCCCCTTAAGGAAAAAATACGCGAAATCAGCTTCATTAATCTTCTTCGCTATGTCAATAACACTTGCAATGATTATAATTTTTCTCTCGAATCCTTAAGTGTTCATAAAATAATTCTTTAATATCAATGCTTGCACTTAGTACCAAACAAGTAATTTATATCAACCAAATGCTTTCGTTAAGAAACACGTTTGAACTCTTCAGGTAGGTGAATTTTTAAGTAAATTGACCAAATTTATTTCTTTTTTAGCCACGTAAGTACAAATGAAAAGGTTATTATGGTCTTAAACCTTTACTTAAAACGTGACATAAATGGAATTATTTTTAAAAGTCGTAAGATTTTGTTTGGCTTGAGTGTAGCAAAATAATTAATCTTTGAAACGAAGACCAAGTATTCACCAATATGAAGATTTTTTTAAACAATTACTTGCATTTCTAAATTACCATCAGCAATTATTAAAATTTAAAAGCAATATCGCAAATGAATATCATATTGTAGCGAGAAAAAAATAGTTCACTTATGTTGCCATGGATACGTACTCACGAGCCCGTTTGCGGGCGACTTGAAAAAAATAACTTCTTTTGTTTTCTTTGTATTACTTTAATTTTTGTGCCACGCGCTTATTTTTATTAATTGTAATTCTGTATTTATTGCGTGCTTTTATTTTTTATTGTATTTTTATTTATAAAAGTAAACTGTAATTAAAATTATGGAAATTTCTGGAAATTTCGATGGCAAGAGAAAAGAGAGGAAATGTGCTCAGTTTGTGGAATCAAGTCTTGAGTTGTGTCTAGCAAGAGTTGTTTTCATTTTATTTGAGTATTCAATTATCATATTTATTTATCCTACGCGACAATATTAATTACGGCGCTACCCAGATAATCTTTTAAACGAAAGATAGGCCCTTTTTTTAATTATAATGAGACATAAAAATAATTAAAGACAAGTTTTTACCACACAAAATATATGTATCCCTTTAAGACCCGAAATATTTTTATCTTTAAATACTAAATTCTACTGGTTATTAGTACTATATGGAACCCAATGACACTGGGAATAATAATAAAAAAATTCCCACTCTCTCCCTGAAACGTAGACGTTACCCTTACGATTGTGCGGGTTGGGCGTTTTCTGTGAAATCGTCTCCTGTGAAATTTTATGAGTTATGCAATTTTTGGCTCTAAGTTGGTAAAAGAAACAAACTAAATTCAACTAAAATTGTTACAAATAAGGAAATTATTGATGTATCATTAATTCTTCTGTTGACTCATTCTTTATTTACTGTTAAAATCTTTAAAACATCATTTTTGCTTTTGATAAGTATAAATACCCATTGCTTTTTTTCCCAACATGTTTTCGAACTGCTTTCGCAGTTTTCCAATCTGCATTTCTTATCTGGAATTATAGTTAAAAAAATCACAAAATTTGATGGAGTGGAGGGTGACTGCCACTCATCATTGATATGTGGGTAATAGACCCAGTCTGGCCCTCTCTGTCTCTAGCCTTCAAGTGTGACAAATGCTTTCAGACTACACTCTCTCGTCTTGCTCTCTTTTCTAGCCACGTATATACTAACTGAAATGTGATTATGCTCTTAAACCTTTACATATAAAGAGGGAATAAATGAAATAATTTTTTAAAATCTTGTTTGGCTTGGATGTAGCAACAAAATTAATTCATTGAAACGAAGACAATTTATCCTCTAACATGGGAATTTTCTTAGAAAAAAATATTTGCATTTCTAATTAAGAAGTAATCGTTAAAAATCAAAAACAATATTTCATATGTATATCATATTAAGCACGGACTTCCTTCGAGTACATTTTATATGGCATATGGGCCCTGATTTTAAAATTAAAATAAGGTACAAAAAATTATCTAAAACCATATTTTAACCATATAAAAGGCATGATAAATAACATAAACAATTTTACCACATTCCAGATGTTTTCAAATTAATCTATTGTATTTATAAAAAAAAAAGTTAGGAAAGCTGGGAACTTTTTTGATGCACATCAAAATACTTACTTTTCCTGACATGATTTTGTTCTCTCTTTAAAGGAATTTTTTAAAAAAAAGCAACAAAATGTACTCTAAAAACAACAACGTGATTTTTAGAGCAACCATTCTCCTTCACTATTAAATGTATCTGCGTGTTTTGTGACCCTCCATTTTGCATAACTTAACACGAAAAAACGGGAGCCTTTTTACGAGAATCCGTTGGCTTCATCTATATCAGAATTTCGAATTGCATACACTGGAATACAATGTATTACATTATAAGCCCTGATTGTCAAACTGATTTTATCTACACCAAAATAAAGCATTTCTTGATCTCAAGTACATAGCAGTTCGAACTTAGTTAAGTACTCAGAGTCCCATGATTGCATTCAAATTTAACTCATTTACATTCAGTCTCTCTCCAAGTCATGGCTTTATTTATTTGTTATACATCCTACCAGGTTTTCATTACTTCAGCAGATGGCGCTTCAGAAAATAGATATCCGTGAATATAACGCCACTAATATAAGCATAACCGTAATGATCTCCTATGCATAATGCTGTGTAAAACATCCTCTCCCCAACATCAGAATTTAATGAGGATATAGTCAGAATAATTCATAATGTAAATTTCTCAAAAGAGTCCACATGAACAGTTCTGGTCGTAATTTCCCAAACATGACCACTCGGCTACGGTGACCATTTATTATTCAGATTAACTTTTTCTAGTTTTACTCTTATGAATGACGACTTACTAAAGACATATCCTTGTTTTAAGGATTACGGCATAAAAAAGCATTTCTTTACCTCATGCAAAAGTTTGAATTATTATTTTTATAAGTTATTTTCATTTTTTGCTCAAAAAAAATGCAGGATGTCATACGAAAATACATTTTAAAAAAAGATGACTTTTCCTCAACTTGTTCTCTTACACATTTTGTACTTCAGCTTCAGTAACACAGGGCACACACACATTCAATTTTAAATATTTTACAATCACAACTTGCTGTTACAATTCCTGCGCATTATTGTTCGCAATCAATAGCTCGTTAAATAGTGGAAATTTTGCTATAACTTCGTTAAAGAGTTTTCAGTAATTAACTTTTTAAACTTCCTACTAAGTTTGATATTTCAAAGTGGTTGCAAATTTATCTCTCTGAAACATAATTCTATCACTAATTATGGATTTGACTTCACCCTTAAGTAAAGTCATATGAAATTTTGCCTCTTTTCTTCGCACATGTCTTTTAAATATTTAAGCTCTTTTGTTTATTTCAAATGATGTTCTAAATGTAAAAATCAAAATCAGAATATAAGTATAATCTCATTCATCGAATCTTTATTCAGCCAAACTCTTTCTGCTCGACGAAACACATCGGAAAGCTTATTTTCGAATTATATTACCATTAGCTTTTGAATCCAGAATGAAAATAACCATTATAACCATAAAGGTTTACGAATAGTCAAGAGAAAAAATTCTCCATACTCTCTAATTGAAAGACTACGGGGCTCATCATTGAAGTAAAATCATTCCAAGAGGCTTTGTTATTCATTTTATGAAAAGTAAATATGAAGTTCTAACTCAATAAACGTCTTTCCGATACACAGAACGATGATTAAATCAAAGAAGATTAGGTTTACTTGTGTGCAAACTCATCACACATGCCACTTCTCTCTCTGTTAATTAAATTTCTTTGATCAGGCCATTCCTCTTTGAATAAGTGATATAGTACAAGACGGAAACTTGAAACAGATATTATGAGAACGAGAGACATAAAGAGAATGAGAGAGAGAGAATATATCTATAAATTTGTGCAAAATAAAACATTTTAGCGCCTTTTTTTTTTAAAAAAAAATACAGATATGGGGATTTTTTGTTGTTTTTAAATTTTTTTAGTACATTTTAAGAAAAATATGCTAAAATTAAGAAAAGGATAAGAAATTATTTTTTCTAAAAAGGAAAAAAAATGGGTAAAAATTTACAAAAAATAATATAAACCTGGTCCAATTTGTACCAAAAGTTTCTGAATAAATTTTCAATTTCACAACTCTGATGTGTTGCTATGTTATTCATTTTTGAAATGACCTTCAGGATAAGAGATATTTTAATTTTTACAAAAATTAGAGCACTTTATCTTAGTTATTATATGAAATTGCTTAAAGTAACAGTGATTAAATTAATATAAAGGACTGTAAAGTTTGTAATAAAACAGTGATTGATAAATCTGAAGGTTAAAACATTTCGACTATTATACAAAACATACACAAAAAATTCAATTAATTATTTTCAAAACTTTTAGAGCAATCGCGGTGCAATTTTGAACATTTCCAAATAAACACATTTCGAAAAAAACGGGTTTTAAAGTATGACATCTTGCTTAATGTAATGGCATCTGCTTTTATTAAAATATATTGTTCTAGTGAACAAAAAATAATAAACTTGGTGTTTTTATAAAGCTAATAAAATTGTCTATAAAATGAAGTAATAAATGAAGTTTGTCAATTTTTGGCAAAATTCACAATTTTAGGTTAGTCGGATACCTTAATTGACTTTTAGAAGTAAAATAGTTTTAGTCGTACTTAACATAAAATTCTTTTTTCATGCATCTCTTCAATCTATTTGGTACATTATATATTGACAATACATCTCGATGATTTAAACTACTTTTAGATGTTATGGACCAAAGTCCTGACATTATCAGACATACATATCTACCACAAATTTCCATCTCCCAAACTATAAACACTATCGAGAAAGTATTTTTTGGAATAACTGTGTTTAAAATAGGTCATTCCATTTGTCCATACGTAGTGAAATTTATTGTCTCCTTTATACGGAGAACTAAAGAGAAAAATGAGTTCGTTTGAATATATTACTTTACACTCATACATATCCCCATATTGTTTTTCCTGAGCTTTTTATTTAATTTTCAATGCGCTTAAATTTATCGGCAAGAATAACGCACAATTAAAAAATATCTGGATTCCATTTCACGTATTTAGCAGAAATAATCCATAATTTCATCTAATCGAAAAAGAGTTCAATTTTATTGGAAATGCAACGACAATCAGGAATATTTGTATTAAAAAAAAGTGTTCCTATTATTTAAAATTCTGAAAAAAATCGCTTTTATTGTGCATAATTGTCAACCAACTGCAATTTCTTCGGTTCAATTTCATTGATGTTTTGCTCGCAATAAGTATTTGTTTTAAAGTATAATCAGACTGTTCATTTTTACTGTACATTATTTTGGTAGCTCTGATGGTCTAATTTGTATTAGAATTCCTATTGAAATAATCTACGATATAGATAAAATGAAGTAATTTTTTTTCTGCTTAATATCTCATTTAAATTGGATAAAACTTGAATAATGTTTTCTTATGCAAATATTTTCTTATGTATTTTTGCGCTTTTGCATATTAAGCATTAACATTTTTTGTTTGTTACGTTAAATTTTTTTCTAAGTTAATTAAATTCTCTGTAGATATGTGTCTTAAATTCGTTTCTTTTTCTCTGTTTTGCACTCAGTTATGAAAGATTAGTTACACTCTTCTCAGTTTTAACAAGGTGCCTTTTAAGTATCGTTCCTCGAAGATTTTCAGAAAATTATTTTAAGTCTTCTGCAAAGTAAATGTTTTCCCTCATTTTATGAGGCCAGTGTAAGTTAAGGCATTGAACAAAATTTTTACTTCATGATTATCATCTGTCCATTTATTGAAAATAGGAACAATGTTTAAATTTTCTGTGTTGTGAAGAGTTGCTGCCATTATTTATATTACGTTCTTTATAAATATTCACATTTAGTAAAGTAAAAAAAATTTGTTACTTTAGAACACGGGTGTACAATCTTTTTGGGGAGTACAGTTGGATAAAAGAGTACTATGCGTGCCACTACCATTTTTTCCTACGAACAAAAAAATATGTATGGGTAAAAGTACTGCTTATAGGCTTAAGGAATTTTTACGTAAATATCACATTTTGTATGCAAGTCTAGTAGTGGAAATTTAAAAATAACATACTAAAAAAAGAGAAAAGTACAAACTAAGGTTTTATTGTTAGTAAACTTTTTACAGGTCAAACAGTTAAGTTAGGTATAAAATAAGGATCATTAACTTTAAACATTTAATTCTAAATACTTTTTAAACAGTCAGTACTTGCGTTTGTATATGTGCTTTTTTAAATCAAGTGATCTATATTGTGGGATTAGTTCTTAAAGATCATAAGTAAAATAGGTTGTTTTAAGTGCATATTAGTTAGTTTTGAGTGGTATTTTGATTTAATTATGGTCATAATAGAAAAATATTTTTCTAAACCTAAGTTGACCCAAACGTATAAAATTGCTTGACAACCAAATCGTGTAAATTTAGAAAATTGCTTGTTGGAACATATTTCCAAAATTCAATATAATTCGGATCGCCTGCCTTAAATTTAAATTACTTAAATTTGCATTTTAGAGTAGTATGGGGATGTAGAGTGGTCAATAGTTTTTATGTGGATTTCAAGTGGGTAACAATTAACGCCTTGAAGAGAAATTGAAAAAGGCTTTGTGATAGATTAGCATTTGTTTTTGATCTTGAAAATCATGAAACCTAGTGCTGAATGAATCCTACAAAATGGATTTTCAATTTTTAAATCTATCATAGCTCAGAGCATTATTAACTTTGGTAGAAAATTCCTGAATTAATTTGAAATGTATTATTTTTTTTTTTTTTTGTGAAAGCAAATGTGTGTTAAAAAAGATATATGAGCAATTAAGGTAGGAGAAATGCAATATTTTCCTTGTAATCCTGAAATTCAATGTCCGATAATATAAGTAAAAAAGTAAACCATCTTAGTTCCATATATAGCCCACTTTATTCTTTAGTGGCAAACACTCACGTGGCAATTTATTGCTTTCTTCCAGATATTTTTAAAAAATCTCACGCTTCCTCAAATTCCAAAATCTCGCGTGTGCACATTTCCTTGGGAAAGGCAGTGCACAATACAATGGAGAGTATTTTCCACAAAATTTTTTAGACATGCAACTAATTAAGAGTATTTAAAAGAAATTTTAAGGAATTTTTTTTCTGAGACAATTTCCTTTCAATAAAATTGTTGCAAAAATGATATTTATAATTGCTATTTCAAATCCCTCAATTTTTCGATAAGTCTTCGCGTCCCAGTGTTACAACTCAGACATGCCACAGGTTGGCCACCCTTGCTTTAGAATAAAAATAAGTGTTAATTTGTAAGAAATATTTTTAGTGGATGTACAATCATTTACCTGTTGATTAGGACATGAAAAGGATTAATCTTTTTTAGTAATTATATAAATTCTTGTTAGAATTATTCTTTTATTAAGAATGACGTTTTTCGTTAAATACTGCCCCTACTTTTATGCTAGAAATGGTTAACCAAAAATATTCTGAAAAACAGAAATCTCTGTTTTACCGTACGCTAAAATCTTTGATAAACATACCAATCTCTCGCATATGAAGAAAACCAACTAAAACAAGATTATAGAATTTTTACCTTCTCTTATTTAGTTTAAATAGATGAGTTTTGAGAAATTAAATGTAAACGTTTATTTAATAATTGATATTCTTTAAAATTTTGTTAAGCATTTATATCTACTTTAAATTTATTAATAAAAAATGTAGTAAATAGAAAAAGGTAAAAACATATAAAATTGGAGGATGATTTATTTACAAGCGATTATAAATAAATTATTTTTTGGCCGCTTTCTATTAGACTTATCGTTCTTTTTACTGAGGGCAATTCACATAAGTGTACATAAATGACCCATCAGTTAGTTTATATGCAGATTAAAATTCTGATTTTTCTCAAGTAACGAACATGGCTTCGTGTTACACACAACCATTATGGGTCTACAAATTACCTAGATTATCTGCATATTAGGGGCACTGCATTCAAAATCCACGGATGTTTGTTCGAAAATCAGCAACGCTTTTGTAAACTGAAATTATTACTCAGGAAATCATTTCAGTTATTCATGGAACTGAATTTTCTGAGAAAGAGCTCTTCGATATTCCATTTATTCCTCGTTTTTCACTAAGTGAAGAAGGCAAAATTCAAAAGCATCGAAGAAACATATGAGTGTGCGGAAAAAAATGTGTTAATAACTTCTGGAATCAAAAACCAGAGAATGAAAGTAAAATATTTTTCCTTGCTTCATTTTTGGTATATTCTCGTTATATATTCGTCAGCACGATATTTATAGATAGTAGTGTGATTGATTTCTGTAAGTTATGACTATCTTTAATGCAAATTTGGACATACTGATAGAAGGGCACTCGGCGCAAGTTGTGCTGATCTTCGCTCATATGTTTTCACTGGAAATCTTAAGCTAAAGGTGCGCATCTAAGCCTTGGTGTGATTAAATTCCTCTACGGGTCTGTCTTTAACCAGTTATAATATTGCCCTTTGTTATGTTTGTTTTGTCAGAGAAAGGGAAATAAACTATTACAGTGCCAGTTTAAGCTCATTTCGGGACCTGGGCGCAGATCTTCAGGCCCTTTGGCACTGGCGAATCCAAGGAAAATCTGGTCCAGCTTATCCGGGCCCCTGGGAGCCAGCTCCAAGCTACCAATGGATAAGCCTGCACAGGACTATCAGTATTCTTTAACGGGAAATAATAATAATGATGTTGGCAATTTACGAGATGTAAAATGGAAGGAAGGATTAAAGCACTAGAATGAAACCAGTGAGTATGAATTTTCGGGGTTGTTTTATAAATTGTATAATTAATACACAAAAGCTTAGGATAAAGACTTTGCTTTCATGTATATTAAAATAACAAATTTAAACATATAGTTGGTTAGAATTTTTAAAACCTCAAGTATAACATAATATGTACCCCAAATATAATTGGTAACTCAAGTATAATATAATAATAATAAGTTCTGTAAAATTGTTTGCAATTTTCGCTTCTTACCTTTCTGTTATAAAAATGTTAACGATGTTACTACTGATGCCAATTGTGTCATAGTAAATTTGATGAATCATTTCAATTTGGCTGCACATTTAATCTTCGGATGACAGGGATTTTCAATAGTAATTCCAACCTCTCCTCCCTCCACACACTGAATACACATAAACGAAAAAGAAAATATCTGCTGAAAACCTTTCAAAATTTCTGGAAAGTTTTTTCCGATTGATATAAGGAATTAATTAGAAACAAGTAATATAAAAAAAAAATTAAGTCAATTCCTCCTTAGGTCAACAAAGAAAAATTTTATTTTAGTTATTTTTTTAAATAATTACAATTAATATAAATATGTATATAATATATATATATGACAGAATCACGATATTAAGTGGGAAAATAGAAAGTGATTTTCCTTGCAATTCTCCATATATGTGTTGGACTGTTATTTTTGTTAAAATCTGTTATTTTTGTTATCTGTATTAAAATGAAATCACATTCTCAGAAATTGGGTCATCCCAGGTGGGATTTGAACGCACGACCTTTGAATTAGAAGTTCAACGCAATATTCTTTGGGTACAAGGACACACGAGCGATTTTCCTTTTTATATGGTGTTAGACTAATATTTAGTTTGTTACTATTTATTAATTAATTTAAATTTAATTAATTAAATAATATTTGAAAAGGCTGTATTAACATCAAGTGTCATCGATTACAAGTTTAAAAATGTATTTGAACTTGAGAGGTTGAATAAAAAGTATTTTATTAATGATTGAAAATTTGAAGAAGATATATATATATGTAAATAAATATTTATACAGAGAGTGTGGTGTGAACTTATAGTAGGAACTGAAAAAAAGAAATGAGTTAGTACTGATTTTCAAATATACCAGGGAGTTAAAACTAAGATAGTTTAGTCCGTACGAGTTTATACTATGCAGTATACAGTAAAAATGAATAATGTGGTGTTAATTTATACATGTACTAATATAATAGTCACACATTAAGTCCCGTCGGTTGAATATTATTCACAATGAATGCGATTTATTTGGAAATTAATGAAAATAGCACGAACCACATATTAATGTATCGGAAA